>VMDR010000948.1:0-160377 GCA_007922815.1 Macrotus californicus
TTAAAAAAAAAAAAAAGAGTGGAGAAGTATGGCAGGTATTTAATTAATATACATGCAATTTTTTAAGATTTTGTGACATTTGTGATTTTATCAGCTTATTAAATTTTATTATATTCTCTAAATAAGTGTCCATGTTCCTATCTTAAGAAAAAAAGATATTGCTGGTCCTTAGAATGCCGGTGGTGGGGGCTAAAAGGATCTTTGGAAATTATTTGATTATTTCCACACCGACCTCTTCTATGCACATGTCACATGCCCATACAAGTGGATTGAATGAATGGGCTCTGAGTCCTTATCCTCACCTTTTTGACCATTTATACATTCTAGGTTCCCACAACATTTTTAGAAAAAACTCTCCAGTAACTTTAGAAGTTAGAAGCATGCTGATTAATCCAGTCTCAACAGCTAACAGTTGAAGAAACTGAGTTCCCTAAAAGAAAGTTGGTTTCTTAACATCACATGAGTCACGCACAAAATCAGGGCCACACCTGAGGTCCCTGACCCTTGTCCACCAAAGCCTAGCACCCTCATAGTGGCCTACTGAGGGCAGAATGATGATGGATGTAGCTGCATATATTATCAAGCTTACTTTTTATGGGCCTGAGACGTGTCAAGTCCCAAATAAAGAATTTCAGTCTCCGCCAGAACAAATGTTTCTGAAATAAGGATTCTGCAAATTACCGGGTCAGTGATTTGCAAGCACAGCATAGTTAGGAACTGTTGTGAGACTCTATTCCTCATGATCCTAGCAATAGTTATAAAGAGAAAAACCTTATTCCAGAATGAAATACACTATTCTCTGTCCACATATTCATTTCCTAACAAATGACAGTTGTAGAACACAGCTCACAGTTGACCATGGACCGGGTTTTAACACTATCTGCCAGAGAGCCAAATTGAGGATATAAAGTAGGTCTTTCTTGGGCTCCATCCAAGAGGATTTAGTTCCTTAAATACCACAGATACCTTATGATTATGCTGTTTCTCCTAGAAGGTCCCTAAGAGCAGACCCTGCAAGAAGCTTACATAACAAATAGAAGGAATACTGGGCCAGGGGACGAGAGATCAAGCCTTGCTCCTTACTCTGACACTTAACCGTGAAACTGAAAGTAAGTAAGCTGTCTTTGTAGGTCTTGGTTTTCTCAGCTACAAAATGGGAAAAATGGTGCCTCCAAGATTATTTCCAAAGGCAGTTAAGAATTAGATCAATGAAGATTATGGCTATGAAAGTGATTTATGAGTGATAAAAAATTATCTAAATAAGAGCTAATTATTAATAGGCAAAGGTTCTTCCATTGGGATTGTTTTTCTAGGTACAGAAGAGAAAAAATGCTTTATTTTCTAGGATCCTATAACGGTCACTCCTTCCACTAGCTACTTCATGGCCACTGGCAGTCACACTATTGCTGACCACATTCCATGAAATCAAGGGAGGGGTGGGGCTGCTCTTGCTAAGGAGTTGTTTCAAGAAGCTGGACAACAGACAAAGGGAGCCATTCTCTCTCACCCTGTATTCCCCTTCTCTCTCTTCCCAGGTAGAAGGAGAAGGTATTTGCCAAGTCCAGGCTCTGGACAAACTCTGGGTGAATTGGGAAGTCGTTTCTCTTCTCTGAGCCTCTATTTCCCAGTATGTAAAATAAAGAGGTTGAATAGAATGATATTTAAGTTTAGGGGCAACAATTTAATGTACCTCCAAAAACACTTTGGAAAGTGAACAAATGTATTGTTAATAATTGCACCAGGATGACCATGGCCAACAAGACTGTCCTGGGCAAACGGAAGTACGAACATTTTGTTAAGCCCTGTTTCAACTTGCACTATTAGTGGGAAAACAAAGTGACCTCCTGCAAAAGAAACTTTAGTTTCCTCCCTCAGTGTTTGTTATCTTGGCCACACTGAATTTGTTACTGGTTCTACAGGTTATTATTACATTATTTTCATTCACCAAGGGCAAACTCAGTATTAAGTCACATACAGAGGTTGGCAACAGTAGGTTTACAGTTGTTTGCATGAAAAAAGACATGTACATTGTGATTATTACAATAGCTTTATTAACTTAAAAGAATGTCGCAATGTAACTGTAAACCTACTTTTGCCCACTCCTTGTATATAAAGAGCCTGCATATCATAGACCATTTCTACATGCTTCATCTCCATGCAACAGCCCTGTGAAATGAGCATGCAAAACTGTTAATGCCATTTTAGATACTTTTTTTTAAAGGCCTAGAAAAGCCAAAGACTTACCCAAGGTCCTGGAGCAAAGGGAAGCACAGCCATGTCTTAGATGCTTAGCCTTGTGTTTATTTCATTTGACCAGATTAGTAAGGAGGCACTTTGTAAGCTCAGACTGGTTTTAAGCTAGCTGCTTTCCATCCAAAAAGTTCCTTCTCTACCCATAACAATGATAGTCAAAGCATAGAAATTTTTTTAGACACCCTAAAGCTTGAGGTTAACCAGCATCTTAAAAATCAATGAGGGAACCAAATCCCAGAGAGAATGAGTTTTCCAAGATTATTCATTAAGACCCACATCAAGTAAAATTTAGATCTGCAACTTTCTCCTTTAATACTCTTTTGATATTAACTAAACACAAATATACATGATATATCCCTTCACTACCTTTCAAAGACTCATATTTTTGATTTTCTAATGTTGAGGAGTCTCAAGATATTATTTCCTTTCTTTAATTTGGGGAAGTGAGGGTTGAGAATATTTAAGTCTAAGGCATTATAATGGCTACTTCTTATCTCTCTGCCCTGCACTTCCAGTGAAGATTAAATTAAATTCAGTTTCTTCATGAATGAAGTTTCTGTAATTCAAAATGTCTATCAGAGTCCTGAGGGCAAAATCAAAGGGAGAGTGCCATGTAATCACTTAGACAATGAATGAGAAGCCTTGGGTTTAAGTTCAGGTTCAGCTACTCCTTTGCAGCACTACCTTGACCTAGTTATTTCCTCAATCTGGGCCTCAGTTTCTTTATAAAATAAAATAATTGGATTAGGTCATGTCTAAACATTCTTCTAACTCTAACAAGCAATGAGCATCCGAACTGTAAGTGTAGATATTTTTTAGTGGAGGGCTGATCAAATTCTTTTCTGTTCATTAGTCTCACAGGAGTCACTGCCCAGGAGAGGTTTTGCCATCACATCTTGCTGGTGGGTATTTCCTATCCCTTTGCCCTTGTGCTCTTTCCCTACTGCTGATTAGCACAAGTAACTACTTGTGCCAGCCAAAAGAAGCAAGGGGCTGGTCCCTCTCTCCAGGACAGACCAGGGTGTTAAGTTAAATTAGAGGCATTAGCCAAGTTGCCAATTGACTGATCCCTCATAACTTACTACAGTTCTGGCAAACATTGCTCAAAGCCTAATCGTTTATTTCTTAATTTATTGCCTGTGTAAAGATCATTGCATATATTTCTCTAAGGAACTGTAACTACAAGACAAAATTACAACTCCATGATATTCATTGATGTCACTGTTTGAGCCCAAATGGCCGTGGAGATGGAGGAAAAGACATATACAGCACTGACTTGCTCCTAATACTGAGGACCAACAACACAAATGTGATTCTGAGCTGAACATTCAGACCCTGGATACCCATTCTGTCAGTCTTCTTTTAAGTGGGAGGTGTAGCTGGTTGGAGTCAACTTCTGTGTTTCTACTTTCCCACACCCTCTCTCTTTCTTCTCATACAGAAAGTTCTTATTCAGTGGAAAACCCATCCCATGTATTATGCATGAGACAACTCTTCCCACATAGCCCAAGAGGCAAAACTGTGTCTTGGGCCTGGTCCCCATATGAAGATGAAGGCCGCAGTGAAGGTGAACATGAGACCAAAGCAAGTCAATCCAATTCCTCACCATGACTTTTCTGCTTTCAGAAAAGATCATGATTTTTCCCCACTGTATTTATTTATTTGATAGAATGCAAGTCTTTTAGGTGACTACCTGCCCAAATATGGCAAGAACTGGAGAGAAGGAAACCTATATTTCCTGATCACCTGGATAAAGCCAAGCATAAAACAAGGCTACCATTCAGCTTTTCTATTACTGAGCTAATATATCCCCTCTTTGGTATAGGTTATTTTGAGTTAGTTTTTTGTAATTTGCAAGCTAAAAGAATCCTGGCTCTTTTTAGCTTCTTATTAAACTCCCCTTAGAGTCTTTGGATATCAGAGCTGAAAGAACTCTTAATGTGTCTGAGTCCATTGTACACCTATACAGACTGAGAGGATCTGTCAAGGTTACCTAAAGAAGTTACAGGACTAGAAGCCAGATTTCTAAATTAGTCTAAAATGTCCCTCGGAGGTCATTCAATCCAATGCTTGGGGGGATTCTAGTAATAATTCTACAGTGTAAAACAGAGAAAAAATGTCTCAACTTCGAGCATCATTCTTTTTAAGAGCCTTAGGGGTGCCATAGCCCTGAGCCTCCCCAACGTGTTGTGTTCATACTTTTGTTCCATCTGTTTATTTTTGTAGATTTTTATTGTTATTACAATTCCAGGATAAAATGCCTAGCTTCAGATCCCATCCACTGTTTACTTACAAACTGTGTGAACTTGGACAGGTTAGTTATAGGATTGTGCATCAGTTTCTTCATCAGTGCAATGGAGGTAATAAAAATAGTGTTCACTTCATAGAACTATTATAAGTACTGACAAACTCCATGTATTTAGCCCAATGGCTGGCATAGAGCACTCAATTATTTTGACTATTACTATTAGTTTATGATTTTTGAACAAGACAGCTTATAGACAAGAAAGTCAAGGATCAAAGAAAATAAAGGACATGCCTCAGGTAACATGTTAGTGGAAGAACTAAAAGCAAGTCCCAACTCAAATGATTCTTACTTTAAACTGCGTTTCATCAACCAGTTGACTATTTCAGATTATGTTCACTCATTCACAGATTCACTGATTCTGCCATTATTGTGTGTACTCATTAACTCAGTGAATGTTCCCTGGGAACCATAGGTCCTTTTAAGCCATAGGATCTATCATTTAAATATCTGGGTTCTAGTCCCAACTCTTTATTAATTCACTACTGAGGATGAGGTCAAGGTCTGTTTCTTCAACAGACTGGGCAAAATATCTCTAAGGTTTCTTTCATAGTAAGTTCCTATTTGCTGTCTTTAGTGGTACATTTGTAGAGGATAAAAAGATGCAGTTTTGGTGCTTGCCTAAAGAAGCCTGTAACCAAGCTGGAAAAACAGATATACCTGCGGTGGCTTTGCCCCTCCATGCTGGAGGGCAGCGTATGTCATTTCAACAATGTTTCTCAATCAAATAAATGTGATGTGGCTCCCACATGCCAGGGCTGACAGGGAAGTTGACTTCTGGCATATTCTGAGAGCCCTCTCCCCACCCTCAGATGAATGATCATGTAGAAGAACTTCACATTGAGCTGCACACTGGTGGCCTTTGGGCCCAATGAAACTTTGTGAAAGTGTTTTGTTTGGCCCATGGTGCTGTTTTAAAAAACTTTAACTCAACTTTCAACAGCTGGGAAGTTTCTCATTAAAACCCAGATTCCTGGCTTCTCTTGAAAAAGCATAAGATCTAGCAATACTGGGCTGGAATTTTATAATGACAACTGACATCTTAGAACTTGACTCTTTTAAGGGGGATGCATGTTTTTCTAATTAGAGGTGAACATTTGGCTTCATCTTGAGACAGACTGTATAAATTCAAGGGGAATGTGCCTTATGGTTTTTTATCATGCGAATTCCAAAATGTTTATGGGAGAGGGTAAGAGGGGAGCTGAATGTTTTGTAATAACCTGAATATATATATATATATATATATATATATATATATATATATATATATATATATATAATATAATTAGATTAAGAAATTTAAGTTTCTGGATTTAATTAGGTATTAATTTTAGCCTAGCGAGGGCCCGGCATGCTTTGATATTTTATTTTTTCTAGACTTAAACAAATCACTTAGAAATGTTATCTTCATTTCCCCAAAGGGCATTTGAGTTGGTGACTTGGTCTTAGCGTGACACACTGGTAACCTGACTCTCTGAAGAAAGAAGTCTTGATTCACATAGTTCACCCAATTTCAGGGGGAAGTACCCCAGCCATAGCTAAACGCAAGGATGATTTAACAACTTGTGACATTTCTGAAATTTTAGCAATTGGCTCTTGTGAGCCAGTACAAGCAGACTCAATGCATCAGGTCTGTCTAATTCCAGTACATGGGGATATAAAATTTTTATTACTTTCCTCTCACTTTGAACTCCATGAAGAAGACAGAATAAATATGAAATAAAAACCATGCCTCCTTTTGGGGCATTTTGGTATAGGTCAGAAGATAAAGCTAACACCTTTGAAATAATTATAGGGCCTTTCAAGAAGAATCAGTACCTTATTCAAAACCCCTGACTGAATGTCCAATAAGACGATCAAATTCACTATATCCAAAATTGGTTTCCTGGATTTCCTCCCAAAACAGTACTGCATTTCCCCAATCTTCCCATCTCAGTAAATAACATTTTACCCTGTTCTCATGCTAAAAGATAAGGAATCACCCTTGATTCCTTCCTATTTCTCAACCCCCTTATTTAATCTAGAAACAAGCCTTGTGTATCCACCTTCAAAATGCATCTTAAACCATCCACATTCTCACATGCCTCTGCAATAACCCTAACCCAGCCCTTTTTTACCCTCTCCCCCTCCGAGTCTCCAAATTCTCTCAGCTCTTCCTTGGTTATTTCTTCTCTCCATTCCTAAACACTTGCCATGGTTAGCACCTTGTCACTCTCCAGATGCTTGTTTGAATGTCACCTCCTTCTGGAAATTGTCTTTACCTACACCGTCTAAAGTAGCTCTCCCTACCTGACCCATAATTCCCTACTCCATCAACCTGCCAACTATCACATACCTTGTTTACTTGTTTATGGCTTGCCCGTCTCCCACAAACAAAATGTAAATTCTATGAGAGTAGGAACCTTTTATGCCTTGTTTTTATCTATATCTTCAGCCTAGCAAGTGCTTAACATATAGTAAACATTAAAAAACATTTGTTAAGTGAATGAATGAATTAATGAATGAGCAAATGATAAAGATAAGATGGGGAGATTTGACATTTCAAAGTTCCCTTTGGCTCTAACATTTGAGGAGACTGTGGCATTAATGGTGTCTTTTTATACCTTCTGATGTGTGTCCAACTCTTAAAGTAGAGTGGAATTCAGTGGGGGGCAAGTCAATGAAGGCACCAACAGGCAGCAGTAGTCAGGAGTGACTCTCTGGAAGAAGTAGAACTATACTGTGCTTCTCAGGCCTTTATAATTACTTACACAGGAGATATCTGTCACCTTGTAAAAAGTTTCACCCTGATCTCCATTCAATTGCCAAATACTGTCCTTCACTTCAAATGTGACTGTGTTTATGAAAACTTAATGAGCATACTTTTCAGGAACATCTAGCTTCTAAACTGCTGTGTCCTTAATTGCATGTGTGCACATGTGCGCACATACATGCACACACCCAGTTTAATTTTTTTTTAAAGATTTTATTTATTTATTTTCAGAGAGAGGGGAAGGGAGGGAGAAATAGGGAGAGGAACATCAGTGTGTGGTTGCCTCTCATACACCCCCAAATGGGGACTTGGCCCCCAACCCAGGTATGTGCCCTGACTGAGAATCGAACTGGTGACTCTTTGGTTTGCAAGCTGGCACTCAATCCACTGAGCCACAACAGCCAGAGCTGATTTGACACACTAGAGAACATGCAGAACTTGACCAGAGGCCCATAGACTCGACCCCCTTGGCTGGCTTGATATCTGAAGGAAGGATCTGTCCCACACCCCAGAAAAGACCCAGTTAGGACAGGAAGTGAGTCATCTGTGTTCCACAGAGGACCCATCACAGGTCGGACTATACTAAATGTGAAACAGATTATACTGGAACGAAATCATGACATATTTGCTCCCTCCCACACTGTGCGACATTTCATAACCCCTTAGTACTTTACCCTGAAACTTTCAGAGCTGAAGAGGTCTTCTGAAATCACCTGTATGACCCTCTTGTTCTATGGAAGGGGAAACTGAGGCCCACAGAAGGATGGTGTCTTGTTCAAGTTCACACAGCATATTTAGAACAAAGCCAGCGTCAGGTCCCTGTCTTGGAGCCCAGTCAAATATTCTACAGAAACATATTCTATATACAAGCTGAGAAAACCTATTTTATTCTTTTGTTTAATCTTTATTATAACTTGATGAACTATTATTGACTTTTTATAATTGAATAATAACATTTTAGTAACTAACCTTTAGTTATATTGGGGTCCGAAGACACCCCAAAGGAATCCAGCTTAAAATGCTGAAAGAAATCTTCACATAATAAAATGTAAGACCATACACACCAATTTATAGCAAGGTAAATGTTTTAACTCTAAGTAAAGAGGCTTGTAATTTTAAAACCAACAAAAAGAACTGATTCTTCTAATTTTAATTGTTGTAGTTAATATTTAGACATCATCCTTTGTGGTTTTCAGCAACTCAAGTTGGTTTGAGATGTGAAAGCCATAGAGGGATGCGTGCCAATCTGCTCAACTGTTTCATGCAAAGGACTGGAGACCAGAGAGAGGCTATTAATTTTAAAAGAGAGAGAGAGAAATTTGCATGAGGTGTTTCACCTGTCAAGTGATCAGCTGAGTTTAGAGAGTAAGAGTTGCAAGACATATACAGTTAAACATCATGGTGCCTGACAGGCAAACAGGAATCACTTGTTCTATGTCTTAGCATCTAGTCTGAAAAGATGCCACCAGGCCTTCTCAAATTGCAGAAAGCATTAGAAACAAAACTTCATTCTTTGTAACTCTATTCACCCTCGTGGATCTGACTTTCTCCACTGCCACCACCTCATACAGGCCGCTGGTGTCACAGAGAGAGCCCTTCTGTGCCATCGATCACAGCTCAGCTTTAGCACCTTAGACCAGCGCTCAGCAAACTCTCAGTGAGTAGGAATCACGCAGGGTACTTTCTAAAATATAGACTCCAAGGCCACTTTCAGAGCATCTAAGAATCAGTATTTTAACCAGCAATCCTGGTTGGTCCTGATGATGGGGCAAACATACCAAAACCCTCACAGCTATAGGCAAATAGTTCTCTTTTCTCTGAGCCTCAGTTTCCCCATGTGTGGAATGAGGACATTTGACAAGGATCATATCTGAGATCTCTTCCTGATTCAGACAATGGAGAGCTTATCATTTCGGTACAGTCCAGGTCCCCGCCTTGCTCTGGGTTACCTCAATAGCCCAAACAAGCCATGTGCTTACAGAAACATCTAACTGAAATACAAGAACTCATTCACACAGAGCTCAATGTGAGCCATGAAGAGGTTCAGGGGGTCCCGGGCAGTTCCTCTCTGCATCCACAGTGTTCTCTCTCTGACTTGCTTTCCTCTTCATAACTGCAGGTCCTTCCATGGCACTGCCTCAACCTATTGTCTGTCCCTGGACAGGAGTTCGTAGGAAGTACCTATTTGTGCCTCAGGTCTGGAGCCCATTACTTGCACCCCCTTAAGCCCACTGCACAGGATGATGCTCCAGATTACTCAAATTGATTGCCACAGAAAAAACAAAACCTAAAGAGAGTGAGTTCCTTAAAGATAAGGGATGATAGGCAGAGAGATGTACTTTTTTCTCTCTTAAACATAGTCTAATAATTACATAAAGCAATTACAAAATTTTTCTTTAACATTTGTAAACCCTCAAAATTGGAGAGCCAACTGCTGAAGGATGATCCAGGAAAGAGCTCGATCCCAGCCTGTGGTTCCCCTGGGAAATGGATTTTCTGGTTCCTTCCAATTCCCTGAAGCTATGACTTTTCCTGGCCCTGGCTTCTCCTACCTATAATTATGATTTCTTCCCCATTGGACTCAGGTGAGATCACCAGGCCCACCCTCCCTAAAGTCAAAAGACTTCCTCAACAGCCTAATTGCTTCCACATCTTGACTCCAGACCTTTTCTCTGAAGGCCTCTTGAGTCTTGCATTTTAAGCTTCAGTGAATTAGTCAACTTTGTTTCTCATTCTTCCTCCAGTAATTATATCCCCATACCCTTGCAGGTGTAGGTGATAAAGTTGTTGACCAGGCACAACATATATGAGAAAAAGAGGTCCCAGGGGCAGGGGAACAGAGGTTGTCAAAGGCTCTTAATTTCCTCATTTTTCAAAGCAGAGTTGGTGTGCCCAGTGGCTGAGAGCCACTTGTGGTGTAGGGCAGTATTGATTACTGGCTGAAAGAGCACATTCAAGTGTGCTCAGTTCTTATTGGCTGAGAGCATACACTAGCCCTCCAATCCCAAGTGGAAATATTTATGATTTGATATGTATGAAATGATCATTTTAAAGAAAAATTTTCATAGAAATTAGGATTAAAACAAAAATATCATATGATCTCACCTATAAGTGGAATCTAATCAACAAAAGAAACAAGAGAGCAAAAGAGAACCAGAGACATAGAAATAAAGAACTGACAGTGACCAGAGGGAAGGGGGGCAGGGGGGAGGGGGATAACAGGGGGAAGAAGGGGAAGGGTCAAGTCAAGGAACGTGAATAAAGGACCCATGGACAAAGACAAAAGGGGAGAGGACTGAATGTGGAAGGTGGGGGTGGGTAGGGAAGGGGAGAGTAATGGGGGAAAAATGGGGACAACTATAACTGAACAACAATAAAAAAGTAAAATAAATCAGCACTATTAAATGGAGTATACTAGAAATTAATTTCCCTTTCTATTCTTTATGAGGCAGAAAGCTTCTGGTCAACAAGAGATATCCAGTGTTCCAAACTGAACTGACATAATTTCAAACAAAGGCAAAAAAAACTTGACATGTTCATTAGCTTCTATGGCTTTAACTTTAGTAAATGGGCTATTTCTGTTAGGCTTTTTGAAACACTGCAAAATTTTGAAGATGCACTTGGTTGGTGTTGTTCCAAGCATCAATTTTCCCTCTTCTGTCACAGCTCTGCTCACTTGTCCTCTAAGTATCCCCTTCCCCAGCTCCAGGGATGGGCTTGGACCAAAGTCAGTCAGAGTCCACTTCCCCTTTGGCTCTAAGCATTGTTAGCCCAGCACTCTTCTGAAAATATTGTGGAGTAAATGAGTTTTCATTTTCCCTGGGATTGCACTGTATACATTGCTACTACAAGGGGTGTACCTGAGCATAGAACCAACACAGAAGGAAGAAAAGGTAAGAGATAGCAGAAGCTAACAACAGCTCAGGTGCCTTGGCTGTCAAACCAGAAACCATCTCTGCCCAGAAATACCCCTTTTTTGCTTTAGCCAATTTGAGTTTGGCTTTTGTCTCTTGTAACCAAATAATTCTATCTACTTCACCCTTGCCCTCATTGCTACCTAAACAGATCTCTGGGCATCAGGGAGATCATAACCAAGCCCCAAGGAGATCATAGAAATGTCTGTGTTGCATCCATACCATCCAAATCCATATCTAACTCAAATCTCAGTTTCAAATTCCTCAGGCCACTGGTTCATGTTTATTGAGCACCTACCATGTACAAAACTCTCCTGGGACCTATGGAAAGCCAAGTGGCTTTGCTCACTCCACCACTGTCACCGACTGGCAATGCCACGAAAATGAGGAGAGGGGAGAGACAGAATCTTCTGGGAAATTTTGATAAAAGAGAAAGCTTCATAAAAGACAGTTCCTGGAGACAGGCCTTGAAGGGATTGAGTCATAGTTGATGTGGACTAGAACTCATGTTCTGCCTCCTGATCCGATATTCAGCTTAAACCTAACAGGGGTCAGTGCTGATACAGGGTCATGGGATTCTGAGTAGTAATCCCTGTAGGAGGGTTAGGGCTGCTACTGTCAGTGCCCCCAGGTCCTGCTAATTGATCGGTGTGGCCTCGTGTTGAGGTGGGCTCATGCCACCCAGAGATCCATTGGGAGAATCATAAGACAAGGACCACATGCTCATAAATTCAGTTCCGAGTATTCGCAGAAATCACAAAACAGTTGGAGATCAGAGAACCACAAAATGTCAAAGTGAGCTGGGACCTTAGGAATTAATCAGCCTGCTCGTTTGGAAGGTAAGAGCCTTGAAAACTGAACACATCAAGGACTTGTCCAAGATCATTCCTGCAGTCATTCCTGGAACTCAGGGCTCCAGGACTCTGACCAGCTGAAAGAAAATACCATCATTACTTCAATTCTACCTCACAGCAGTGAGAGGAGTCTGCAATTGTATTGTGACAGATGCTGTCCTTCATGTCTGACAGCTTCTTGTGTGTTGCCTTGCTTCAGCATATCCCTTGATTTTAACTTAGAATGAGCCTCTCCTGCAGCTGAGTCATGCAGGCCTGGAGGGTTTTCATCGGCTTTTTAGCCAATGCCCATCGTTTCATTGGATTTTTAGTCAATAGCTGTAAAATCCCCAAAGAAAGCCCTTGCTGGGGATGCAGTCTTCCTTGAGCTCCATGTGAGCTCCTAGTGGAATGAGGATGCAATATATGATGGCAGTTTGGAGAAGCGGTTCCATTACTTGCCAGACCATTCCTCCAGAGTCTCTGTAACATAATAAGTGAAAGAAATAATTATTCTAAATGCACAGGAAGGCAGGATGTATGCTGAAGCAAAGGCTTTTTTCCAAACCACAGGAAGGGTCCTAGGGTAGGTAAAGAGGGAGCTGCTTTATTTTCTAAGAAGTTTTGCTTTCCCTGGTGTCATTTTACTGTTCACACCCATTTTCATATGACTCTTCAAAAACCGTGTGAAGGAAATGAAAACAGTGTTATATTATCCCCATTTCTCAGATGAAGTAACAGACTAAGAGAAGGGAAGCAACCTGCCCCCAGTTACCCATCTAAAAAGTGGCGGAAAGCGAGTAGTCAGAACCCAGCCTGTCCCACTGGTGGTAAGCACTCATTTTACAATATCCAAGGGCTCTCTCTTGTCCACATCCAGCTCTGCATCACTGCTAGGGATCACAAAGGATGAGAAGCCATCCGAGGGCTCTCTTTTGTCCACATCCAGCTCTGCATCACTGCTAGGGATCACAGAGGATGAGAAGCCAGGGCTCTTTGCAAGAATGACAAGGGAGCTGAAACAGGAGGTTTCTTTGGCCTGTCTGATAAGCCATACTTGGCAATCATAGCAAAGCTACTCCTTTTTGAAATCCCTGGTACCAGTAACAGGCATGACCAAAGGAAACATTATAGAATGGAAATCAACAACAGACATTAGAGAATGAACAAATGAATGAATGAATCAATTTGCTCACACGTTAGTTTACTACACAAACATGGATTGTTTCAGCTAAAAATTGAAGATGGACCTGAGACCATGTCTAAGACCTGGTCTCTGCCCCAGAGGAACACATACTCTAAGAGAGGAAGAAACAGACACTCTGACAAATAAATGACCACATACCATGACAAAAGCCCGAATGCAGATAGGTAGAGGTGCTCTGGAAGCCCAGAGCAGGAGGATGTGACTAAGTGTCCTTTCCGTGTGATCAAACTCGCAAACCTCTGTCAGCATGAACTTCCCTAGGACAGCAGGAACCCGCATGACTCATCTTTCCCTTCCTATCAGACACTACACTGGGAACATCAGAAATCACCAGTTTGCGCTTGCTGAGGACATTCTCCTCAAGGAGTTGTGAACGATTTTGCAGTGTCCGGTTACCTGGGCCACGTGAGGGAGTCTGCAAAGCCCTCAAGCTACCTGTGCTAGGACAAGGACCCGAGGCATCACGGCCTTCCCTGGGATCTGTGCTCTGTATCATCTGGTCCCACTCTCACCTGCCACAGTTATCTTAAAAGGTGGAGTAAGATCAGGCCCAGGGAGCATCACAGGCGTGGTAGTCCCTGCTCATCCATCAGGGCTAGAACACTTTCCTTTGAACAAGGGAGATAAAAGAATAAATAATGCCTGACATAGCCTTATCACCTGATAATACAACCTCTGGTTTTCCATTAAAATAACTGAAACCCATAGTCCTGTACTTTGGCTGATAAAGAGATCACAGGAAACAAAGCTATTAATTCTTATCTCTGCTGTGCACTAGCACATTTGAGTAAATACAATATGCCCAAGGGAGAAAAATACTTTTTCTGATGGTGAAAGTTGGATATGAATTTTTTTCTCCTCCCACCTTTCATTTCTCACACTTTATTTACCCTAACCTCTAGGAATTTTTAATCAGAGATGTATTAAAAACCCAGCGGGCCTGGCTATGTGATCACTATTATGTAATATTATAAATCTCTCTACTTTTCCTTACTCTTGCCCATCCTTGGAGGACTTGGGACAAATGTTTAGAATACAGTTGAAAGAACTTGAGTCAATTCGTTACCTCCTAGTGCTTATTAATTTCATCTTTAAAATGAGAAGTTAGACAGTTGCTTTTCATAATCACTTCCATCTTTAATACTCAGGATCCCATGACTGAAAGGGACACAGAACAGGTTCGTTTTGATGACAAGGGCAGTCTTTCGAAGCCCAAGTGTTGCCAGATAACAGGTGACATAGGCAATCCTCACCCCTGCTCTGGGCCCTAGGCTTTAGAGGGCCCAGCTCCGGCCTTCCCCACAGGGCAAGAAGTCCATGGGGCCCATGAACCTGAGTACCAGGGCAGCTCACAGCTCCAGGGCGCATACCTTTTGGATGGGTGTGGTCCAGGGATGGGAGGTATGATGGATGTTGTGCCTACACATCCCACTGTTCCCTGCCCTCAGGAATACTTGGGAAGAAGAGTGGGCCACCAAGTGGTGATATTCTCCCTAAGAAGGAGCTGTCTAATGGTCACTGGGAAAGCCTACAGGCAAACCTAGGTTCATTTTCGAACTTGCCTCAGGCCTCACCTCGGAAGGAATGTGATTTTATATTTTAAGTGTGAATCCACTTGCTTCGAATAAAGCTATCTCAGAAATGGTTTCCTTGTCATTGACACCCGAGCTATTTCTAATAAAACATTAAAAAACAAACAAACAAAAAAAACTGGAGAGGGCGTATCGTAAAAACATCAGGCGGTGAAATACACAGACTGCCACAGCAAGAAAGAGAGGGGACAGTCACACCAGGAATCTCAGATACAAGTTTTACTAAATATGAGAATAAAACAGCGCCAAGCCTGCCGACTGCCAAAACTGAAATAGAAAAGGGAGGAGTTACCTGCCTTTTATTATGTGATCAAAAGTACAAATACCTGTTCTCCAGAGGAGACCACCTTCTACTTGGCAGAAAATTTGAAGAGGGTCTATCACCCTCACCCTTATACAGGGGACACTAAGTCACACAACGAACCAGGTCTTCAACAGTGGTTTGCAGGCGATACAGAATCATGCTTCATAAAACTGTTTATTATATTGACATGTGATAAAATCTAAGAACACAATATTCTTAAAAGGTTGTGAAGTTATTGCTACAAGAACCTAACCTAATGATATCTAAGTGACCAAAACTGGTATAAAACTATAACTCAGAAAAAATCAAAGAAATGGACCATTTAGACCATCACTCATCAAACTTCTCCACCCAGTGTTTCTGACAGCTCCCAAAGGCAGAGAAAAGTGAAATTCTGCTCTGTGGGATCTGGAGGCACAAGATCAATCATGCCCTCCTCTGTCTCTGGGGCAAGGTAAAATTTATTTGTCTAATTCATTCCATTTTACTTCACTATTTAATAATACTTTTGTGCTTATTTTAAGGTAAAAGTACTTTCCCCCAAATCTTCGCTAGAGTTGATATCACCATGACCTTGAATATTCCCTGCCACTATCAAGCACCCTGAATGTGTAGAAGAGCATGACTGGTTTATATTGTCTCTTGTTCGCTCTTTTTAACAAACTGATGAAGCTGGTGTTACCCATTTTCATGAATGGAAAAGTGAAAAACAGAGATTCAGTCATTTTCCCAGCAGCACATGGCATCAGAATACCTAATACTTGAATAAAAGCCTAATCTCCTGACTGTAAGGCCAGTTCTTCTTTCCCACTTCCATATGTTAATTGTGCCATTTAGAAAATAGTCAAGGAGTGGACTGGATGGTCCGACGAAGGTTTCTGATGTTACATTACTGAAGCACAATACACACTGAGCCTATAAGGCCACAGCACCAGGCTTCCAATGTCCCGAAATATTTCACTCTGGCACTGATGAATGTCTCCTAATGGAGTGCCAGATTGTTCCAGAGAATGAGTCACCCCATGATCAAATTTTTCTCTACAATCAGTTTACAGGTCATCAACTTCATAAGCCTGGAGAAGGAAAGAGGAGTCTTTTCTCCTAGGTCTCCCCAGCAGGTGTCTCTAACCCTTACAACAGTGATGGTAAATCGACCCTTCCCCATGAGGCAGGTCATGGATCCTGAAAGCTGCAGGATGCAGTGAGAGGGCTGGAAGACCAGAAGTCTGGAGACCCGAGTCCTGGCCCTGACTCTGCCACCAGAGGGTTGTGGGAAAAACCACTTAACCCATTGGTGCCAGGTGTGCCAGGGAGTGATAATTAGAAACAGTGAGATAATGTCTGGGAAGCCCTTTGAGCTCCTCAGAAGCAAGAGACTACATAAACATAAGGTGTTATTACTTCCAAGCCCACATCAGCCAAGGATATCACAGTTAAGCTTCTACAGAAACCTCCCTGCACTTGGAAGGACTGGCCAGTCTTTCTTCATCTCATCCCGTTGAAATTCTCAAGCTTTGCAGGATGTTGGAGGAGTTGGCCATCTGGTTAAAGATGAGGAATGTTGCTGAAGTGAAGACTTCAAGTCACAAACCCTCCCAGCTGAAAAGGACATTAGCAGTTTAGCCCACACTCTTCATTTAGAGAAAGGGAAGCTGAGTCCAGAAGGTATTGCATGTAACTCACATTCCCGGTAGACATCAGACAATCGATAGATGCTGTGGACAAGGTGGACTCAGCATTATTGCAAAGCACGATCAGTACTGTGACAAAGACTGAACTGAAGTCCTGCAGCCACCTGTCCTTGGGTGACTCACTTTAACTTTGAGGCTCAGAAAAATGGAGACAAGAGCAATGACATCACTCTCTAATATTTTTATTATGTTTGACAGCTCCCTAATAATTTTAGAATCACTGGCTGATTTAACCCTTGTAAGAAAGCAGAGAAGGAAGCATATGATGTTCTTACCTCTCTACAGAGGGGAAACTTGAGGTTTTGAGAGATGCAGCCCCACTCATGTGGCCCTGACCTGACTCCCCGGTGGGTCTTCTGGAAAAGATGCAGCTAAGTAACTGGATTCTAGGCCCCAATGTCCTGCCTCTCTGTAGGTGAACCCCAGTGATCTGTACATTCTTTCTCGTATTAGGGTTCTATAGATCTGCAAATTCATCAAAGAATTGAAGGCTACCTGGTGCTGAGGAGACTTTTGATAAGTATTTGTTATGATCAGAAAACTGTGAAAGGGCTTAGCAATTTTCCCTCTAAACTCACCTACCAGTTAAATATTTCTTAATTTAAATGATTTACTGTGTTTTAGTAAGAACCCCATGTTATTTTATATTTGAACACTATAAATTACACAAGTAGAATGTAAATATATTTTTACTGCAAACATTTCAAGTATCTAAAAACAAATATCCACTGGATCCCTCCTGATCCCCATTCCTACTCCCTGCTAACTCTCAACCCTACTCTTCCTTGTCCACACCCCACTGCCACTGTTAGCACTTAACAGTGTCATGTTAGCCCTTCACTCCGTGTAACTAATTCTACGTGCATACAGAAATGCCTTGATTTGTTCTGCGGTCTGTGTCTTATGTAAATGGCTAATGTTGAATTATTGCTCTACAATTTTTTTAACTTAATGCATGGGGCAGATCTAGCCATGTTAGCTGCTGTAGATGTACTGTTTTCCCTTTGTGTCATCACATCACTACACCATGGTTCAGCCATGCCCCTGCGAATGGACCATCAGTGGTCTCTACTTTTTCTCTGTCACAAACAATGATGCAATGAACACTTCTGTATGTGTCTCCTAACAAACACACACACGCATGCACAATGCTGTATACTGCATTCTAAAAGATAACTGCCGGATTCAACCCCAAAGGTATCATGTTGATTTTCATACTGACCAATTGTTTATTAAAGGACCTCTTTCTGACACTGGTGCTAAAGCTTGATGTCCCCAATCCTTTCACTTGTTTTCATCAACTTGATAATAAAAATAATATGCATTGTTGATGTTCATTTGCATTTCAAACATATTTCCCTTTAAATGGGATATGATGACAAATGCTAACACTTAAAATGTGTTAAACTTCTTCCAAGAAAACATGACAAATTGAGAGACAAAGGTCTCTGTGGTCAGAGGACCTGGTTTGGCACCTTAGACCCACCTGCTGACCGGCTTCTGACAAGTTGCTCCACCTCTCTGAGCCTCCCTTTCCTTTCTGTGCAGTGGGGAGAGGCAGTAGTTTGCCTGTGTCCAGGTCATGAAGTAGTTGTTATAAAAGTGCTCCTTATGATGGAATATGGTTAGTCGGTCTTTCTTAGTGATCTGAAAGATTAGGCTGTGAGTTTTTGTTTGTGTGTTGGTTGATTTTGGTTTTGATTCCTTTGCTTGTCTCATTTTTTATTTAATAAAGGCGCAAATAGAACAAGACCTGGGTTAGTTGATCAACAGGAGGATGTTATATTACCTAAGCCCTGGACCTCAACTTCACTCAGGGAAATGCTATAGAATCTTCTGATTTATAGATAATAGATAATATATCTATAGATAACTTCTACTGATATAACTGCACAATTTTCTAGAGAGCAAAGCAAGCCCTAATTTGAGGAGATGGAAAATTTGATAAATCTAAGAAACCATTAAATTTAATGTCAGCCATGGAAACACTGTTGGGGACAGAGGACATTTTCACTTTTGGGTAAATGAGCTTATTTCCACTGGAGCTTATTTTTCACAGGGTCTGAGTGGGCCCCATTCCCAGGCCCGGGGTAGAGCGCATGGCCCAGGCCAATGTCAGTTAGCACGTCGCAGACCCCAGCCCCAGGGAATGGTGGCATACAGCAGGGCACAAGATACAAGAAACCTGATCAGAGTGACCCTTAAAATTTTTGCAGAGAAAACTGGTCCAAAGCGGGACCATGGCACCTGATCCTGAAAGGATTCAGCCCTGGATACTTCAGACAGACTTCTTGAGGGAAAAGAGAGCCTTACAACAGAGGTACAACATAAAGAGAGAGGAACTACAGGACAGAGAGAACAAAACCAGATCACAAGAATATTGCCAAACCAGATGTCCTCCTGGAAGTCTGCTACACAAGCTGAAAGTTTTCTCCCACACACATAAACGTTGCAGGGGCGGGGATGGGGGGCATTGCTGAATTTGCTGTTCTCTTCTTTGTGATACCTGGCACGTGTGGAACCACACACTCACATTCATCCTCAGTGTTCCTTTCATGCATCGAAGGCAGAGTGGTGTCACGGCATAAGCCCAGGCCTGGAAGGCAGGAGAGCTGGGTTTATCATGGGCTTTGTCTTTTGGAGCCTCAATTTCTATAGCTGTAAAATGAGAGAGTTGGACAAATAAGCTTCAGAGCAGGGATACCTCCCTGCTCTGACTCTCTGAGTTTGTTAACCTGAAATTCTTTGTGCTCCTATGACCATTCAAAGCTAAGATTGTCAGATACTGACTCTCTGAAGCATTTCATTCATTGTGTTAAAGGAGGGCTTAAGTGGTCACCAATGGAGGGGACCTGAAGAACACAAAACAATTAGGTTCTCTGTATGTCCACAAGAATTGGCTCTAGAAGAGGGTCAGGCTTTGCAAAAACACAGAACATTCTTCCCTCTGGGCTCCTTGGGAAAAGCTCTCAGCACCATGGAGGGTGCCTCTCTCCCTATTCATGTCTTGCCAGTGGGAACAGCCAAGAAGGAGAAGAGGTCACATGGCCAGGCCTGCTGTTGGCACAGGATGTTCTATGCAGCTGATGGCTGGGCAAGGAAGAGGGCTGCCCGATCTCCTACTGAGGCTTCTGATGAAAGGTGGGCCCAAGCGTTGCCAAAACATATCCTGCAATAAATAGTCTGTGTAGAGGTTCCTATAAAATGGGATTCAGATGCAATAATCATGGACCGACTCTTTTGTATGAAGCATTATGCTGAGAATTTCCATATGCCTTGTTTTTTAAACCTCGCAACAACCCTATTGCATCCTAATGTCACTTCCAGTTCATAGTTATAGAAACTGAGACTCAGAGAGGTGAAGTTGAAGTAACGTGGCCAGGACCCCACAGCAAGGGGACCTGATTTCACTGACTAAAGATGTGAGAAGGCTGTTCACAGCTGCCATTCCCTTGCTTTCTCCCGCCCTCCACCATGCTGTGCACGGGGCCACAGACACACAGGTCAGAAGCATGTGTTTCGGTCGCTGCTCTTCTCACAGCTGTTTTTGTAAACACTCTGAGACTTTATGTCACTTCCTTTAACTGGGACTATGAGTTCTTCATCAGGGCCTGTGTGATCCAGGTCTGCGGCTCCCACAGTTCCTTGTACAAAATAGGAATGTGAGCCCTGGCTGGTGTGGCTCAGTGGATTGAGTGCCAGCCTGTGAACCAAAGTGTCGCAGGCTCAGTTCCCAGTCTAGGGCACAAGCCTGGATTGTGGGCCAGGGCCACAGTCGTCTTCTCCCTCTGTTGATGTTTCTCTTGATGTTTCTCTCCCTCTCTTTCTCCCTCCTTTCCCCTCTCTCAAATTTAATTAATTAATTAAAAAATAAAAAGGAATGTGAAAAGCAGTCCTTCTCACTGGCTAACCACTGACCACAGAGGTGGAATGAACTCAACCAAGAGTCACAAACAGTATGTACCTAGGGACAAGGCAGATAGTGGAAACCCAGGAAATTCCAAGCCTGATATAAGACAATATGGAACAAAATGCACAAGACCTGCCTAAGGCCTTCAGATCCAAAAGTTTCAGGAAGAATGCACAGCCAAAAAAACCCAGAGCCAACAGTGGACAGCCCCTATTATGACTCTGCCCCAACTAGTCAGCACGGCATGGGATTGATGAGCATTCTACCCTCACTGTAACTCAAAATCTTCCAGGATGGAGACCATGGCTGAGCAGTTATATACCTTGTTCTCATTTAACAGTGCATGGCAGACAGTCAATATTTAGTAAATGTTTGCTAAATAAACTTTCTTTAAAAATCAATCACATCAATTTTTACCCAAACCATAATAAACTTCACTAAGTCAACTCTCTGTACAGGAAGCTATTGACTCAGTTTCCAGCACTCTAGGAGCCAGAATGTGGGTTATAGTGTTTGGGGGTGGGGGGCACCACCTGTCCCAGGTATCCATAGGCACCATAATACCTAGAAAAGCCCTTTAGGAAAATAAAATGATTCATTGAATGGCCCCCATACTTTTGAATGAGCTATATATGCATTTCATGATTCTATAGCTATCTTACCCATCATCCATCCACTCCACAACAGACCATAATTGTGAGTGAAGCCGACATAGTGCCTTTCCTCATGGAACTTACATTCTTGTAATTACCTGATCACATAAATAGGTGTAAAATCACAATGCGGCAAGTGCTCAGAAGTACACAGTGCTTTTGGAAGCCTGGGCTGGGAGGATCAGGGAAGTGACTGATACATGACCTTGCTAAAGAGGGAAGAAGCCGCATATGCCAAGGCCATGGAAGAAGTGAGGTGAAGAAAAGGCTGTGTAAGGCCAGAGCGGCTGAGTAGAGGAGGGACCACATGGTTTAAGAAGTTGAAAGAGGTCAGGTCATTATAGGGTTATAGGCTGTGGTAAGAATTTTTATCTTTGTCCTACAAGCAATGTGAGTTATTTACTCTGCTAGTTTAAAAGTATATATATTGGGTGATGCCACAATTCTCCATTCTCTAACCTGCATCCTCCATACAGGCTGTTTATTGTCCATTTCTCTCCATGGGTCTATGGCGAGGCATAAGAGTTTTAAACTTTTCTGCATAGAAAAAGTTATTTCATTCTTCAAGTCTGAGTGGCAAATGAGATTTATTTTTCCAGTGTCCCGTGACATCGCCACATAACACCATTAGACACCCTTCTAACAGGAGGAGCTCAGAGCCCTAGTGTCAGCTTCTTCATGTCAATGTCACGCATGCCAGCAGTCTATCTTTTATGCAGACCACATTTTTATAAATGTTCATAGCAGCTTTATTTGTAATAACTGAAAACAACCCAAGGTCAGTCCAGTCATCCATAAACAATATATAGCACACCCATACTCTCAAAGACTACCCACACAACAACACAGATGAAACTCAGTTTTGCTGAGTGAAAGAAGCTAGGCAATAAAAAGTACATACTGTATGATTCCACTTACATAAATTTCCAGAAAATGCAGACTAATCTCTAATGAAAGGCAGGAGATCAGTGGTTACCTGGGGAGGGGTTTGGGGAGGAGCACGAGGGAGAAATTACAAAAAGGGCACCAGGAAATTTTGTAGGAAGGGGGGAATGTGAGGTTCATTGTGCAGACCACATTTTAACCTGAAAAATATAGCAGACCTACTACTTAATACTAGTTAAACTTCTGAAATGTAATCATGTCATTTATATTAATACCTCAAAAAACTGAAATATTTAGGTCTACATTTCACAAAGTGCATTTGAGCTCTATATGAGGAAAACCACAGAATTCTGATCAGAGAAATTAAAGAAGATCTAAATAAGCAGAGAGACATCTCATGTACATGAGCTGAAAAACTCAGTACTGTCGAGATATCAGTTCTTCCCAACTTGATCTATCAAGTCAATGCAATCTCAAGTGAGGGACTATTCATCCCAGCAGGCTCCTTCGTGGATACCAACAAAGCGATTCTAAAGTTTGCGTGGGAAGGCAAAAGACCCACGACAACCGACACAATAGTAAAGCAGAACCAAGTCGGAAGCCTGCCACCACCCAGCTGTAAGACGCACTATGAACTTACATTAATCAAGACAGCATGGCACTGGCAAAAGAAAAGACCAAGGAAATAGAAGAGAGAGCCCAGAAACAGATTCACACAAGTAGAGGCAACTGATCTTTGACCAAGACAATTCAACAGAGGAAGGATAGTCTTCCACAAAAGGTGCTGGTGCAACTGAACATTCACATGCTGAAAAGTGAATCTAGATACAGGATTTATATCTCTCACAAAAATTAACTCAGAATGGACCATAGGTCTAAATATAACCAAAAACTACAAGAAGAAAACATAGGAGGAAACCTTGGTGACCTTGGGTTTGGTGATGACTAAAAACAGCAAAAAGCACAATCCATGAAAGAAAAAAATTGGTAACTGAGACTTCGCTAAAATTAAAAACTTCTACTTTGTGAAGAACACCTTTAAGAGAATAAAAAGACAAGCCATGCACTGGGAGAAAACATTTGCAAAACATATATCTGATAAAGGACTCTTATCCAAAATATATAAAGAACTCTTAAAACTCAACAATTAGAACAGAAAAATAAACTTTAAAATGGGCAAAAGATCTGAGCAAACACTTCATCAAAAAAGCTATATCTATATATGACAAATAAGCACATGAAAAGTACTCAGCAACATATGTCAACTGAGGATTTCAAATTTAAAAAAATCCACCTATTGGAATGGCCAAAATCCAGAACGCTGAGAACACTAAATGCAGAACAAGAGGAACCACGAAACTCATTGTGAGGGAATACAAAATGGTGCAGCCACTGTGGGAGAGAGTTTGACAAAAACAGACATGGTTTTACCGCACAATCAAGCAATCACGTTTCTTGGTTTTTCCTCAGATGAGTGGAACACATGTCCACACAAATATCTCTATGTGGATGTTTATTGCAACCTTTTCATAACTGCTAAAACTCGGAAGCAACCAAAATGTCCTTCGATAGGAGAATGGATAAACAAACTATGGTATATCCAGACAAAGAAATATTTTTCAGCAATAAAAAGTCATGAGCCATCAAGCCCTGAAAAACCCAGAGGAACCTCAAGTGCACGTTGAGTGAAAGAGGTCAGTCTGAAAAGGCTGCGCATCACCTGATTCCAACTCTGTGACATTCGGGAAAAGGCAGAACTAGAGAGATAACAAAAAGGTCTGTGGTTCATGGAGAGAAAAACAGGGGTCAGATGGAGAGTGCAGGGGCTTATAGGGCAGTGAAACTATGCCATATGATACTATAATGACAAATAAATCATTATGCATTAGTCAAAATCTATAAAATGTACAACACAAAGAGTACACCCTACTGTAAACTATGGACTTTAGTTAATAACAGTGTGTCAGCATTGGCTCATTAACTATAACAAATACACCACATTAATGCAAGAAGTTAATAATAGGGAAACTTGGTAGGGAGAGGCAAGGGGTATAAGGGAATTTGCTGTACTTTCCCCTCAACTTTCCTGTAAACCTAAAACTGCTCAGAAAATAGTGTACATGAATAAAACACTTCTAATGACTGATAAACTATATGACAAAGAGACCATGGTTTTAGCAGCACGGTTTTTAAAAATGACATTGTATTAATCACAACAGTACCCACATACACTTAAGAAATGCAAGTACATATGAGTAAAACATGCCTGTACTTTCCTCTCTCTAGACAATCTTGAGCACACATATGGATTCAGATATTCTCTTGTAAAAACTCCACAGGCTTAGAAGAATCTAGATGTGGGGAACCACTGCTGAGGGTTTCATAGATATATCTTGATGAATGAATGATACATGTTCCCTTAGAAGACAAGGAGAAATCTCACTGCAGGTCAGTGTGGTTGATGTTAAATCTCTCTCAACTCTGGGAAACTGTAACATTTTTCCCACTGCCTGGAAGGGAGGACTAAGTAACAGGTTATGTGCACAAGCACCTAGCACAGTGCCTAGCACATTGCAGCTGCTCAGCAAATAGTAACCGAATCGGAACCAGTGTTATAAAGGAGATCAATCATCAAGTGCTGGATTGGATTGGCTGACATCCAATGTCTTTTCCACTTGTATTTGTGACTCAGGCCCCACCTCATCATTCATGTTATGGGACCTCATTATAAGACTGGGAATGGAAACAGCTACACATAGTGGTAGGAGAGATCTTGGGATGACACCCTGTCTGAACCACTCCCCAATTTGCCCTCATACCTCATATTGTCATGTGCACCTAAAATATGAGACCCAGCATATGAGATGTTCAGTATAGCTCAGGGTTGGAAAAGAAACTAAAAGTTGTCCTGTCCCTGCATAGTGATATAGCAGTGGAAAAACTATTAAAAGACTCACAATGTTCTGGAGGAATAAATATGCAATTTACGATGGACAACAAAGCCTTTACTGCCTTTATTCAATAACAGTATGTATTCATTTAGCTCCAACTGTATGCAAGGCACTGAGGATATTGGATGCTGAGCTATCTAGCTGTATTCTGTGATAAAAATGCCCTTTCCATGTGGTTCCTTGTAACATTGAGTACAAAGGTATCCGACCACTCCCACCCTGCTCTACTGCTGGCCCTGGAGCTCTGTGCCCCACCTTTGTGGGGCAAATCACCAACCCTAGCTCTGGGATAGTAAAAGGCCAGGAAACAGTGTCATAAGAAAAATCAAAGAAACTGGGGAGTTTTAACTGGTGAAGAAAGAACCCAGAAGCTATATGATCCTTGATTTCACAAATCTGAAGGACCATTATAGGGGAAGAAGTTTTGTTTTTGTTTGTTTTGTTTTGTTTTTTGGTGTGAAGTCAGAAACCAGACTTGCAAACCAGTTCTAAAAACGATACATGGACTTTTGTCATCTCAACTAGAGAAAGGACTTTCTAGCAGTAAGAAGCTTCCAAGTTTGAAATAGAACCCATAGATAGGTAGCGAGCTCCCCACTACTGGAGGTGTTCAGAGGCCAGATGATCAAGAGACAGAGCATTTGTAGAGGAGATTCTTTCAGCAAACTTGGAGCAGTGACTTGACTTCTCATTCCAAATCTGTGTCTATGAGCATTGGCTGTACCCAATGTTTTCTGTATTACAGATCATATAATACCCTGTCTCAATTCTGTGTACTTACACATCCTTTAGAGTTCTCAAAATGCTTTGACTTACATGATCTCATTGACTCCTCAGGACAAATTTTCAAGAATATTAATACAAAATTATTATTGTCATTTTATAGTTGAGGAATCTAAAGAAAGGAAAGGCTGAAAGAAGCAAATCAATGATAAAATCAAAGGAAGCCCTCAGACTTTAGTGGGTTCTCCCCATTATGAAATCACAAGCCAAGAACATTTATCTCATTTTCAGAATGAAGAGGTGAAGAGTATTAGATTCCAGACAAGGGAGATTTGTTTTCCTAGGGACTAAGCGGCTGTCACTGATATCCAAGACCGGGCATGACATTTTCTTTGTGGATCGAAAAGCAGAAAACACTGAGTCTTTGAAGTTATCAAACTTACTACTACTGAGTCAACTTCTCACTCACAACATGCCAACTGCTGACCAGGGGTAAAGGAGCAAGACCTTTGCCATAAGAGTGGTAAAAAAAAAAGTCGAGAAAAGATGGTGGTCTAGGGACAATGTTGAACAGAGAAAGTCTCAGAGGGTGACCAGGAACTCAAGAACCACTCATTACTTCCTGGAAGAATGTTTTGCCTCTGGAAGTGCAGTTCGGTGACACCCCCACCCAAAGACGGTACCGATTGAACAAAGAAAAAACTCCCAAAGGCTGATGAAGGGATTAATTCCTGTATAATAATTATGTTGTGTTCTTCTCCAAGGTCTTTCATCTGCAGATCTCAGAAAGTTTTGCAAATAACAATTAAATGTTACAACATCCCTTTGAAGTAAGTATGATTACGTCCATTTTCCAAGTGAGAAAACTTAGAGTCTAAGGGACTTGCCTAGGGCTCCCCACCAAGATTCGAGAAGGCCAAGCGTTTCAGACTTCAGCTGTGCAGAGCTCTGGACCTCACAGGGAGAGTGTGACTGGGACAGTCTGACAGTGCTGTTCCCAGGCTCTGAGAAAGAAAGAGTGCTGAAGACGCATGCTCCACGCTGGTCCACATGCTCTGTAAGAACCTCGGAGGGCTTGAGGGCCTGCAACCAAGACCCGAAGGACTCGGAGACAGACCGCAGGAGTCATTCCTCAGCCTCCCAATGGGATGTCACTTTTCCTCTTCGAAGCTGTGGTGGGCCGTTGTTGTTACTTGCTTTGTGGTCTACCTCTGGTTATAATTCTTTATGTTGGCATCTAGTTTTCTCTTAAGACTTCAGACCAGGGTGGGTTGGTTACATTACCCCTTATGCTGGGTACATAGTGCGAGGTCATATGTAAATACATTTTAATTTTATTTGAAGTGGAGTTGGTGGGAAAAAGCTGGGGTAACAGACAACTTCTACAAGGTACAAGAACAAAATTGATAACACTTGTCCCCCCAGAGACAACAAGGCCTGCCTGAAATCAACTTTTTCATATGAATAAAGGCACTTCTAAGCTTTTGTGACTACCAAAATCTTTCCCTAGGAACCAATGTTCAGTTGGGATAGTCACGCTGGCTAAAACTCAGTGAAGGAGCTTCATGGAAAGCTGTGTGTGTGTGATGAATATATGTGGTAATAACAGACCTTTATTGAACATCAAGCCTTTACAAATTTCACAAAACATTTTAATAAGCACTTTCACAGTTGTGCCTATTGAGATAGCATGAGGTGGACAATAGAGATTTTTCTGGTGAATTTTATTATTTTGTTAATAAATTCCATTGTGGTTAAGTGCCCTGCTCTGGCTCACACAATGATTAAATAACAGAACTCTGACAGAAACCAAGAAACCTGGAGAAAAAGAAGAATGGCCACTCTTCATATTGTGTGACTTGCTTTCCCCTTCCAGCCTCCCCACACTGAAATCGTCTCTGTGCTTTCTTCTCTGCTTTCGACTTATGCCCCAGCAGGGCCTGTGCTGAACCACTTTTCGTCCTTTTGAGCCCCCCTCCTCACCCTGTGGGCAGTGGCTGTCTGGCTAGAACGCAGAGCTCACCTGAATGCGATTTGAGTTTCAAGAAAGAATTGAGCAGCAGGTACGATTTTGCTAGTTTAGAAACCCACTTCCAAAGTGACATAAAAGAATATGGTCTCACTAAAAGCTGTCAATTGAAAATAATCCATTTGCACATCTTGGTGCAGTTGTCCAAGCCCAAGATGGAGAGATGGGAGACTTTATAGTTGCAGTGCCACCAACCAACTGTGGGAGTTTGTTTTCATTCCACAGATATTTTAGTGGCACCTACTATATGCTGAATATTGTGCGAGGTGCTAGGAACACAGAAATGAAACAGGTTTGTTTCCTGCTCTCTAGGAGCTAACAGTGTATTCGACAAGACAGACGAACAAGCAGATAACCAACTGCAAGGCAAGACGTGCTTTTATGAAGATGTTACACTGTTCCGAGTCTTTGTGGAGAACATTACACCAAGTGCTGGGCTCTCCTGAGCGCAGGGCACTGTGGGGGCTGCACAGTGCGCACACCCGTGAAGCCAGTGCTGCCAACAGAGATCCTCCGGGTGGCACAGAAGCACAAACACAGTGGGGACAACAAACTGGTGCAGACATGGAGACTCTCAGAAACGCCAGGCAGGAGACGCCAGGACAGAGGAGAAGAGTAGAGTGAAGAGGTCAGTGGCCACTGTAGAAGGAAGAGCTAGGGGCAAGGACAAGTTGAGGCATAACATTCGAGTGACTTGAGGAGCAGTAATGGGCCTCCACAGACGAGGGCATGGCCAGAAATCATGATGGCTGTTTCTAGAATGGCAACACACTTTTCCTACCAGCCTGAGGGCCAGCCTCACGGCCACAAAGAGGCTTTACTCCATTTCTGCATTCCATTGAATTCCCACAGCCTTCGGGAAACAGCGTTTCTCTGACTCTTGCAAACTGGACAAAACTAGTCCAAAAATACAGAAGTGTTTTGCATACTTATAAAACATCACACTTTATGCAAGGGAGACTTGCAGCTGAAAGACTCCACTAGCAGCCAAAACAAAGACCAAATTAGTACTGCAGGTGGGTGAGGATGTAAGCATAGGCCACTTTTTATAATGTTGTCTGTACCTTTCAGAGACTCCCCAAAAGGACAGTCACTGTGCCTGCAAGCCCCTGCCTACATCTCAGATGCTGCCGCTGCTGAAACAAGAAGCATGGGCTACCTGGTAACTGCAGGACCATAACTCAAGGTTGGCCAACCCCCATTTGTTATTCCACAAAGAGCTTCTTAGGCTAAGTCTTTGGGCCAATCAACTCATTAGCATGCCATCAATAATTACCGATTAAACATCAGCAGTTTTCCCCCCTTAATAACCCTAATATTCTAGCTATCTATGAAGATAATTAACCTTGTTAAAGAAAAGTGCCCTAGGAGGCTTTCCTCAACACAATAGACAATTGCCTTTGTTAATCACCTTTTTCTTTTATTCTAGTATCAGTGTTCAGGTTAGTCCTCCTAACAGGACAGTGATGGCTGCTCCCTATGATGCTCTCCCCATCCTCTCTTATGATCGTCATTAGCATCCCCCACCCTCATACTTCCAGGAAGTCGCTTTATTCTTGGTTGCTTATTGGCAGTCAGTTCCAGAGACATCGCAGCCACGAAACTGTTCACAAGCCCGTAAGTCAGATCAGATGTGGCTCTCCAGTGTCCTGATGAGCAAAGAAGGGGAACGACCTGGCCAGGGTCTGGGAGCAAGGTGAACTCCATCTCTTTAGCATCTGACCCACTCAACTGCACTCGAAACACAATATGACTTCATTCAGTAATTCCCTTCGTGACACATTTGTTCAATGCCCGTCTGCTGGTCCTTTGCTAAACCCCAGGCAGTCAGACGTGAAGAAGAAGAAAGAAAACCTCAGCAAGATTGCCGCCCAGGGCTGACTGAGCTTACCATGCTGCTAAAAGTGACTATTTTTGTCCATTCACCTGGGAAGTATCTAGTAGACCCTTGCATCAGGCCCTTTAAGGACTGCTGAAATTCCACCTCTTCCTTGAGCGCCCTTCCAAGCCACCACCAGGGGAATGAAGCTGTCCTTCGACAAAGAGACTGTGCTGCTACAAGAGCCTATCAGCACACTGCCTGTCCTCAGAATTACTTGTGTGATGTGAGGACACTCCTCACCTGACTCTGTAACCCCTGAAACGGTACTGGGTGGTACTTAATAGTGGCACCGGTGGAAGGCACTCAATCAATGCTCACTGAATTCAGTATATTCAAGATGTATGAGGCGCCTAATAGGGAGAGGTGGGATTGCTGTTACATATGATCATTCTGTAGCCAAATGATGAGAATGACTGAAAACAGCCAAGACAATTTTTTCTAAGAACTCTCAGTGTCTGTGCATCTCCCAGGACAAGCTAGATGGGCCCCCTTGTTCTCCTGGTCCCTTCTAAGCAAATTAATGCCCCTCCTTTCATGTTTGGATAATCTCACCAAGAACTATCACATATATCCTGTTCTCTAAGCTCATCAGTAAGCCAGCAAGATATGCCCAGAAAAGATGCTTATCCAAATTTCCCCAAGGTCACACAGAGGAAGTGACTGCTCCAGATCCAAGAGTTCATAAGGGCTAGAGCCTGGACACAAACTCTCCATTTTTGGTTTGAAGTTCTTGCATTTGAACCACACACTGTTACAATCGTAATAATTATAGAAAGCCAAAAGTTAGCAGAGCTGCAGTTAAAGACAGGCTTGTTTTTAACCTTCAATATTTTTGGGGGGTAACTGCTCCAATGCAGTTGATTTGTATAAATCTAAACTGGGCTGTATATTTGTTAATAGTCTGTAATAAACAGACACAGTGGCAGCACCATGCAAAGAACACAGGTGAGGAAGGATTAAAGGAGGTTCATTTGCATCCAGTTATCAAAATAAAATGAAAAGTACCCCATGGGAGAAATCAGAACTTTTGAACAGATATTTCACAGGCTGGTGATTCTTAATTCTAGAGACCCCAGTGCCTGTCTGTACCTGTGAGTGTTCTTCACACATGTATATTTAGTTGGAGAGGATGCTGATGGATAAATAAAAGCAAATTGTAACTGACACACGATATCAGTTGAGGTTTATGCTCCAACAGCTTGAGGACATTTTGTGGCCAAGTTTCTTGTGTCGACCATGTCTAAGGCTCCAATTTCTTTCAGTTTAGAGGAACTTTGTTGCTCAGTTTTATAATATGTAGAAATAATTAGAACTGAACATGCAAACAGATAAGCTATTACACTTTATATGAAATTAGTAAATGTTATTTATATCTGTTACAATAATCTGAAACCAGGTAGATACTGAAGCAATCTTTTTGTCAGCATTTAAGTTTTTCTTTCCCACAAGAATGTGTTGAAAGTGAGGTACATACATCACTACACATGTGTTATGGTCCCATTTTGATCTCATTTCCTGTCTAATGTAGAGGACTATTATCCCCAATGGGAATTGGTAAGACAGTGGTAGGCTAGAATAAATGTCCTCACCATATGTCTGTTGGGAGGGGAAGACCTTTTCCCTTCTTTCCATTTTGATGGTTCCTTTCAGTGTAGGGTGCTGCAAAGGTCGAATACCTCTGGCCCCTGCACCCCTCCCTGAGTAGAGAGAACCAAAATGACTTCACCGATGGGCCATTTTGGAAGTGGGGCCATGACCTGGGCATTTGCCCACTTCCTCTCTTTTTCAGCCTGCCCTCAGAAAGTATATGTTCTCGGTTACTCTTGTCCCAGTGTAAATGTGGCAATCGAGGCCTTGAACATGTGAGAGGCCTCTAATGGTTCACCACGGCTGGTGACAGGATGAATAAGTCAACAGGATCCTGGGTATGGTCTTCGGAAGTTGGAACTCCACTTGCCTAGAGACATAAGCCACTCTCTCCAGAAAGGTTAAGTGACACAACCATGGAACACAGCAGGTGGGGGTGGCTGGTTTCCTCATCAGACCTGAGTTCCTCAAGACACTGGCATTACTCTGGATCCTCCAGCACCTATCACTGGGCCTGCCACATAGGAGACACTCACTGTACATTTAGGGAATTAAAGGAAAAGTCAGGATAAGAACTTAGATGACTTGAGTTCCAGCCTCTGACACCATGCTGTTGCTGGGGTCACCAAGATACACACTCCAGTCTGTCAGGCACCATATACATGCCACCGGTGGCACATTCCCACACTCACGGCTTCTGACCCATCTCACCCTCTAGAAGGATCCAAAAGGGCTAAATGGGACTGTTTCCCACAAAGCTTCTCTCCCACAGGGGATCTTGCATTTGTCATACCTTCCCTTTCTTCTCTTTCATCACTTTCCACTGAGGTAACAACCCTCAAGCTATTTCTCTTTTACTTCTGCAAACACAGCCTCTCCAGCCCATTCCTGCTGTCTCTTCTCCAGCTCTTTCCCATTTACCACGGGAAGACCTCTCTTCTTCCTTCTTTCTCCTTCATCAGCTCTGGCATGAGGCCCAAATCACTCTCTCAGACTGACAGCCCTAAGTGTAGTGTTAATGATACCCCCAGTGAAAGACATTACAAAGAGCCTGTTTCATCGGCCCCTTAAAATCCCTGAAAGTGCCTGTAAGTTACCTTGAGAAATTCCTTGAAAGTCCCTATCAATACCTTCATCTTCTGTTTTTTTCAAGAACCCATGTGCCACCTAAAAACTTAAACAAAAATACCACCTTATATTTTAAATTACTCGAGTGTGTTTTATTATTTTTAACATAAACATACTATGCTTCAATTATACTACAGGGCCCAGAGACTTTAGAGGTATGGGCTGGGGCTGCACTGGCTATTTCAAGCACAATCCAATATGCATGCCTTGAGCCCCAAAGACCAACTCACAGGTAAGTGGTTCATGCTCTGTGCTCCTCAGGGAATTCCCCCAGGAGCTCTGGGATGGAGTTGAACATGGAAATAAATGTGTAGGTTAATAATTTTAAACAATATCAACCCACTTTTCAAAGAAAAAATGGTGATTTATTAAGTTCAATCAAACAAATTTTTACCAGGGTGCAATGGAGTATATGTCCCAGAGGGCGGTTGGGTTGGTGCTGGCAGTGCTGTGTTTCCCTCTCATCTAGAGTTTCGCAGGCTTCCTGTTTGACTTGGGGCCCAGGCCATATCTGCCAGGCTCTCTGCAGGTCTGTTCTCCCGTCTCCCTAGGCTGAGGAGCAGCACAGTAAACCTGCTTCGTAGTGGCTGTGCATGGTGAATCCCTTTGCTGTCACACCTGCCATGCAACATGCAACAGGGTTCAGGACCAATTATGGGGGACAGAACAGTGCTTATTAGGAAAACTTACAAAGCAAAGGTCATCAGTAGAAGGCACGTGGAACAATCTCTTACTTTTAAATGCATGCTAGATCTGACATAGTTGCCTGTTTCCCTTTAAAGGTTACACTTGAGAGCATACAGGGGAGTGGGGACCAGCAAAGGGGGGCACTGTGGATTGCATGGTTGCCAAGCTGTCTGGCTTTTATATGCCACTGAGTTTTGATATTTGCCTATGAAAACTAACTATCTCACATGTCTGCAAATCCTAGGGATCATAGGAAGTTGGGTGCAGCAGCAGACCCTCCTACAGGAGAGAAGAAACTTCCTGCCAGGTTCCATCGGAAGCTGAATTTGGGTGCAGCTCCTCCTGCTGGGAGAAGTGGGAGTCTCTGGTCCCAAAGAATTAATTGTCCAGGTAATTAATCCCAGAATGGATTCCCAGGAACATTTTTAGGCAATCCTGTTTGTTACACCAGAGCAGGACACTGAATGTAGTCAAAAATCTGTCTGCAGATAAATCTAATCGTGTGCCAGGTCCTGTGACTGCTCTGTTTTCAGAGTCACCTTTGAAAGTCTTCATGTCTATACCTTCCATTTCATCTTCCTGGCCACTCCCCACTGCCTTCCCTCATACCTTCATGATCTCTTGTTTGGCCTATTGCACCCCCTCCTAACTCTTCTTCCTGCCTCTGGTCTCTCCTAACACAACCTGTCTTTCATACCGCAGTAGGCTTAACACTCCTAAACTACAACCCCAACCTTGGTACTTGTATCAGTCAGGCTAGGAAGGCTTCTCTGCAACAGACACACTCAACGTTCCTGTGACTAGACAGCACAGACGTGTCTCACTCTCATTACTTGTTCATCCTGGGCAGCTGAGGGGTCACCTCTACGTCATCATTTCCTCCTCTCTGAGCCTCGGGCTGATGAGCTGGCCATGATCAGAAACATTGCTAAAGCTGTAGAAGAAAGGAGATCCTAGATGGTCTCACTGATAATTAAACACTTGCCTGGAGGTGGCAAAAGCTCGCAGCTCATTAGGCAGAACTGACCTCATGACCCCACCCACAGGTGGCCAGAGTGTACAATCCCATTGTGTATCCAGAAGGTGTGGACCCAGAAATAGTGAACAGCATTAATGACTATTGTATTACTGTTTTCCTTAAAAAAGCAAGCAAGCAAGCAATCGCTCTGATAACTTCTCATGTTTTCCAGAATAAAGTAAAAACATCTTAGGGTGCCCAAACTTTTGGCATCTCTGGGCCACACTGGCAGAAGAATCTTCTGAGACCACACACTAAATACACAAACACTAATGAAAACTGATGAGCAAAGAAAATATTTTAAGTAAATTTTTGATTTTGTGTTGGGCTGCATTCATAGCTACCCTGGGCTTGCAGGCCGCAGGGTAGACACCCCTGTAACACCTAACCTCAAGTTACTAAACCAGCAATCTCTTCCACTTTCTACATCACATTTCAAAAAGAATAAATTAGTCCCATTTAACAATACAAGTAATCCCCATGCATCGCTGTCCCACACCACACCTTTGGTCCCACTTTTCTCGTCAAGAGGTAGCCATTTCCCAGGCCAAATTCAATCGCTGTCCCCTCCTCTAAGCCTCCTAAATCTCCTTAAGCCAGAAGCAACCACTTCTCTACATGATACCTTCATAAGGGCCCAATCGTGCTTCTTTGTGGTACTTAACACAATTTCTCTTCTTTTATAATGAAAAATATTTATAATTTAGTCGTAAGGCTAAAAGGGACTTAAGAGTTCATTTTATTCTTAAATCTTCCATACACCAGTGCCAAATCTTCCGTTATCTGTTTAAAAATCTACAATTTCGGGGAACTCACTACCTCCCAGGTAACTCATTTTACGCACCCCCCCGCAACCTTGAACAGCTGTGACTACTTAAAAAATGACAACAGGAACACATTTTAAAGCACTTCAACATATGAAATTAGTACCTGCACGCCTCGTTTCCAAACATGGAAACCAAGACACCATAAGAGAATAGGAAACTTTTTCATAAGGAGCAAGTTCTGGTTTAATGCATCTCACTGTGCTGCTCAGAGGTTTCCCAGCTTCTGGACTGTGATGTGAATAATCTCCTAAGAGACAGGGAAGGATGGAAAGACACCAAGGCAACCACCCTGCATTGGTTACAGAAGGACTCAGGGGTGCCTTTTGCACAGCTGTGCCGAGTGGAAGTGTCTAGACAGAAGGCTGCTTGGTCCCAGACAGACGCGGCTGCACTGCAACTCACAGTCACACCATCAGCCTGGACTACTGGGACCATACAACATGATCTGGGTGGCCCGAGAAGAGCAGCAGAGGAAGCCTGCAGAAGACACTCCAAGCGACTATGAGTACAAAAGCCTCCCTAGCATGTGGTATGGCCGGCCCGACTTCTGACAGCAAAAAATACCTTCTCTGTCGAGAAAGCCTTCTTAGAATTTCATAGCACTTTCTTTAGTTGTCCTATGGAAAACACATCTTTTGAAAAACACAGTTCTTGAAAAGATCACAGATGTCAAAATCACTGCCACTTACTCACTGTGTGGCCCTGAATAACTCATTTTACTTTCATGAGTCCCATCATTAATACGGGCAGGTAATACTTTCTCAGATTGTAATAAGAATCAAATGACAATCAAAAGTGCCTTCCATGGCCTGGCTCAGTAATCACAGTTCCTTCTAGTCTTGCTTTAGACTAGAGCAACTGGGGCCCTGACTAGCAGGACCTTGCACTGTTGAGGCCCTCGGCTCACCCTTCTCCAGGTGTTCTCTTCTCCACTGGGTGAGGAGTCCACCAGACACATTCAGCTTCTGGGTCACCTGCCCTAAACCCAGAACTCTGGCATTCCCTGCTCACATGGCTCTAAACCCACTGCTAAGACCTTGCTTCCCCAGGTCTGTCCTGTGGAGGACAGAATGCGACTCTAGTGTGTGTGTCCCTAGGCCAAGGGCCGCTGTGTGCAGTGTGCAGGGATGCGGTGGGGTGGGGATTGGGTTGTGGATGGATCTTTGTCATGAGGCTGGAGCCTGTGTGCCTGTGTGTCAGGCACCTAAAAGGACATTAGCAAGCAGGAGTGGGAAAAGAAAAAGGCAAGCTACAAGCCAGGGGCTTCATTTGTACACTCACTTTGGACTTGACAAGTGTTAGGGGAAGATGTTGTTCCCTCACTCTTCCTCACTTCTAATCTAATCTAATGCACAGTTCTAAAGCTACAGTTGTTCTTTGTATGGCTGACTAATACTCCACTGTAGGTATATACTACAATTTGTGTATTTATCTATCTTCTGATGGACATGTTTCTACCTTTTGACTACTGTGAGTAGTGCATCTATGAACATACATGTACAAGTATCTGTGAGTCCCTGTAGTCAACTCTCTTGGGTATATACCTGAGTGGAATTGCTGGATTATATGAATTCCATGTTTAACCTGCTGAGGAACTGCTAAACTGTTTTTTACGGTGCCTGCAACATTTTGTATTTCCACCAGCTGCATACAAGGGTCTGTTTCCCCACATCCTTGCCAACACTTGTTATTTTCCATTTTTTAAAAAATTATAGCCATTCTGGTAGATGGGATGTAGAATCACCTTGTAGCTTGCATTTGCATTTCCCTATTGACTAATAATATTGAGCAACTTCTCTTGTGCTCATTGGTCATTTGTGTATCTTCTTTGAAGTGGGATCAGGGATAATTTCTAATGAGGTAGCTAATATTCCCGGGATAATGGAAGAGAAATAAACTAAGAATAGTTCAAAATTACTAATTCCAAGGGTACTTCTGGGGTCTTCCCATCTTACTCCTGGTTGCCTCCTTGAAGCCAGTGGGTGCATCAAACCCCACACCAGCAGAATCACTCAGGAACTTCATGCCTTCAGATTAGGGTCCACAAAACACCATCCACTGAGCATTCTTCCCCAACCCAATCCTTCCCCAAACATATAAACACACCCCATTCTCATTTTCAGCCCCAGGATTATGTAGCAGCATCTGAGATTGGGTTCTGCTTATGGAACAGCCCCAACTCTTAGTATGTGTTCTGGACCAGGGCCCCAACAAAACTGTGTCATAGGATGCACACAGCACACTCCCCAAAGGCTGAATACCCAGGGCCAGGGAAGCAGGGGGCAGCTACATCCCATCCAGGTGAGCTGGTCCAGGCTCAGCTCTGCTCCTTTGAACCTCTGCACACACAAATAACTTCCAGTACAATGAAAGAAGCCATAGTGAGAAAATAGGCAACACCCCCTCCTCTGTCCATTTACCATATGGGGAAACTGAGGCTCGGGGGGTGAAGCACTTGCCCAAAACTCAGCCCAATATAGATCTAGAACTTGGGTCCTCAACTTCCCAGACTTTGCTCCTCAAGCACAATATGATAGAGCAAATGTTTACACACTCCTCTGCCACACCTCCAAGTCAGGCCATGAACTGAGTCTCGGTCAGCTTCTTCTGTGGCTTGGTTTTCTTACTGAGCCTGCAGAATGGTAATTACCTCTCTTCTTTTCACCGAGGAGAACTAATGTAGAATAGTGTGTGTGTGTGTGTGTGTGTGTGTGTGTGTGTGTGTGTGTGCGCTCCCTGGAAGGCAGTATCTATATAAATATATGTGTATGTTTGTATTTACACTTTTTTTATTCATGACCTAGTTGAGGTGGAGAACCATTTTAGGACTAGGTGAAAATGGCACACACTAATTCTACCTGTTTCTTCCTGTGTGGTCTGGTCTAATGTTCCCACGTAAAACGAGTCCCTTTAACTCTAAAAAAGGAATGGATTCCGTTCTGTCAGGAGCATTCAAATCATACTAGGTATGAGCCCACAGCTGCAGGTCTACACTTGGGACTGGGGTTATGTCACTGAAAATGACAGCTGGGGGCAAAGCAGCCTGGTGTCCTGCCAAGTGCCCCAGACAGGCACCCAGAGACCAGGGCTCAAGGACAGATGGGCCCCCAAACAGCTGGCGTGGAACTTTGCATAAGTCACTCACCTGCTCTGGGCGTCCGTTTTTCCATCATCAAAACGAAGGTGTTAGACTGAACTAGCTGATTCAATTTTTTTAACAGCAAAAATGCTTTCTAAAGATGAAATCTCATGCAGATTTCCAACGTAGAAAAAGAGATAAAAATGGAACCACTCTGACTGAAGGGACCCTGAACTATTTGCTCTGCTTTCAGATCACTGGAGTGAAACTCTTCCAATTAAAATACTATATGGTTCTATGTCATGAGAGCGACCGGTTAGATCCAGAAAAAAACCCAGACAGGCTAAGTAGGGTAGTAGGATGACAAGGACAGCAGGGCCCTGAGGAGCCAGGGAGGGAGTGGGTGGAGAGAGTGGGAAAATTTTGACACAGACAGAGTATTTAGACAGGAGCCTGCTTTTCCATGTCAAATTCCTGGAGGAAACTGAGGCCAGACTGCTAAGATATAAACTTTGTAACTTTTTGACCCAGGAAGTTTTGAGAATCATAATCAAGAAATGATTATAGAGTGCTTCGAGCTCTTCAGGGATGAGCCGTGTTTAAATGCAAGGTATTATTACTTCCATGGAGCTCTCTTTTGATTACTACTGTGCTTATAAATGTGGGCAGACCACTTTTATATTTCAAAACTCGGGTGTTTGAAAAAATATTCACATGTACAATACCTAGCTCTTCCCCTCATAAGCTAGTTCTCAGCTTCCTTGTCACTGAATAATTCAAATGTTCAAAGAGATGTTTTGCTAGCTCTATCAGCTAAAGTATAGTCCCCTATTAAGGACACCTAGCCCTTCCAGCTCACTCTCCTCCCAGTATTTGAAGGACTGTTAAATTAACAGTGAAAACAGTATTATATTGGGGATATTAAATGTCAGTACCAAATACCATTGTACAGAGGAACTCATCAATAAGAGACACTGAAGATTCAGCTTAGCCCTAGGATATTTGATTCCTTGATACAGGGCCTCCTACTGAATCTCAAAAGTCCACCCCCTCCAAAATTCAGCACTTTCAGAACTGAGGGGCTTGGGCATGCAGCTTGCACTGGAAGAGCAGAGGACTCAAAGTCAGAAGGTGTGGTGCAAGTCCTACTTTTACTGTGCATGGACTGCTTGACCTTGGCAAATCCGTTCAGCGGTCCTTGCTTTTCTCCTCTGTAAAGTGGGCAATCTCCCCGCCCTGCCTGGTTCCCAAGGCTTCTCTGAGGGTTAGAAGGAAGCGGTGCAGGAGATCTGCCTGACCGGCGGCAGAGGAAGAGGCTCAGCGCACAGGCTCTGAGTGAAATCCAGCAGACCTCGGCTTCAGTCCCGGTCCAGCTACTTCCTAGCTGTGTGACCAGAAACAATTTCTTCTCTGCTCTGAGCCTCCTGCTCCTCATCAGAGAAAGGAAAGGATTAATAGTATTTTTCTCATAAGGTTGTTTTGAGGATTTAAAGCCCAAAGCCTGGCCCATAGTCACGGCTCAATCAGTGTTGGCACTTGAAGCTGTAACGCTCCACGTACCCGGGGGGTCCTGTTGTTTTTCCCTAGTTCTGCTTTCAGGGCACAACAGACCTAAAGATAACCATACACGTATTGTCTGTGAACCACCTGGGTGCTTTTACTAGAACGAAAAGAAAAAGGAAACACATTGTGGCCCAGAATGGGACTCCAGAGAAATCCAAAATGAGCTGTGGTCTAAAAGCGACTTCTCTCCAAGCCTATTTTTAACCAGCTGTGAACTTCTCCAATACGCAAAGAGTGATGCTGGGCTCCATGAATAGCTCCTCTGACGAGCTGCTGCCCACTTCTGTTACTATGTGAATTTATGGAGCTCTGGACTCACACTTCATTAAAGAAATATACGGTGTTGCTGAGACAGGCGGGGCCGACACCTATGACTCTTGTCCCCATCTCCCAGTTATAAATCTCACTGCCTCGTTCACCAAAGAGGAGCAACTGAGGAGATGTTATCACCTGCTCCTTTGTGGTGGGCTTGTGTTTTTAAAGTGTTTGCAATGGACAACTTTATTAAGATCTCACTAAACAGAAGGCCTGGCCAAAAGCATACTCCCAACTTAGCTAGGAATGCTTCCAGTGACAGAAAACAGAAAATGTTACCACCATGACTAAATAAACAGAAGTTTATTTTTCTCACATAAAGTGCACAGAGATACATCGTTGCTGGTGTTCATTTGGAGGCTCCATGAAAAGTCACTGCATTTCTATTAAGTTGAAATGATCTGGGCTCTTTCCTCATGGCTACATTCTGACTGCTGAAGCTACAACCACCATACAAAATATGAGCATCTATGTGAGGGAGTCAAAATATTTTTAGGATTCCTGCAGTCATTTTATCCTTTTACCTTATTGGCTACAATTGGGTCACATGGCCACGGTCGTTTGAAAGGTGATTAGGAATAAAAGGACTGGGAATGAAAGTTGAATCGGTGAAGAGTATTTGCCACCCCTCTGGCTCCGCCCCAGCTCTGCAGCATGGAGAAACAAAGGCGAGTGACCAAATAAAGACGACAGAGAGGAAGGAATAAGCAGTTGACACAGAGCCCTACTATTAGACTGACACGCTCACCTGTCATTTTTTCTAATTCCCTCTCCAGGTGTCACACATTTCCATCCCCTTGCTCGCCTCCAGGACAGTCCTGTAGTGTCATTTTTCCTCTTGTATTTAGTTCCCTCCTCACTTGTCTATTTTCCTGATGACTGTTTATGCCCCTTAGTGGCAAAGTGTGTGTTGTGTCGGCCACGCTCACAGGGCCTGCAACGTACTAGCTGCTCTGTACACAACCGCTGCGATTTTGTTGACTATGCTCTCGTGAGAAATCCTAGCACACACATATATATATAAAGTCTTCCGAATCTCTCCGCTGGGTTGGTCTATCTAAAAAAATAGAACCAAGTTGTTTAGGTGACATAGTCAATTAAACCTGAGCATATAATTGTGTGATTTCCCTTGTAAATCAAAGAATTCACAGAAATTATTTTTATTCTGTTAGTCTAAAATACCGCATATTAAATTGGAGCATTAAATCCATTCCTCCTTGTGAAGACTTTGACCTAAACACTGAATGATGTATAAAAACCAGAGAAGTATGTTAAAAACAAAAATTCATGAGAAGAACACTACGAGTGGGGTGTTGGAGAGAGTAGGGTACCCAGGGATAGAGCAAGGGGTGCCCCCACTGGCTACTGACTGAGCCCCCTGCTTGCCCTGGCAGGGCCCCTGATGCCTTCTCGATTTCTCACTGAGTCTACCCCTCGCCCCCGCTTGAGTAAGTATCTTCATTGTATTGGGTTTTGGAAGATCAGTAGGGTTTGGACTTGCACACGTGTGATAGGAACAGCATGAGAAAGGACATGACAACAGGAAAGCACAGAATCAGAGTGGTTATCTGGGATCAGAATACCTGGGACTAGATGGCGTTCTGAAGGAGGAGAATAATGCTGGGGAATTGGGTGGGGGTCAGATCAAAACTACCCAGGGCCTTAAATTCGCAGCTACAGGGTCCAGGCATAATAGGAAGCCCATCGCGTGTACGTGTGTGTGTGTGTGTAGAATCACATACACCAGACTATAGCTTTTCATCTGGTAATAGTTGTGTGTTTGAAATGAAGAGCTAAAGAGATCAAAGCTAAGGAGAACACTTAAAAGCTTACTGCAGCCCTGAGCAGTATGGCTCAATTGGTTGGGCATCATCCTGCAAGGCAAAAGGTCACTGATTCAATTCCCAGTCAGGGCACATACCTGGGTGGTGGGCCCAGTTCCCAGTCAGGGTGTGTGCAAGAGACAACCAGTTGCTGTTTCGCTCACACATCGATGTTTCTCTCCCTCTCTTCCCTTCCCTCCAAGAATAAATAAGTAAAATCTTTTTAAAAATGTTTATTGCAATAACTGAGGCAAGAGAGGAAGCAGGTCTGAACTAAGGTAGTGGTAGCATGAGAGTGACTGGAGGGTATATTGTGATGTGAGGTGAGGTGTACCTTGTCCCTCCACCAGGCATGCAAACCCAACCAGCTGCAGAGCTAGCCAAGGAGAGAACAATTCAGAAGGAGAGGTTAAAGAGATATAACAAACCTCAATTATGACTTCAAGACCATCTTGAAGAAGACCTGACTGAACTTTTATCTCCCCTCATAAAAAGAAAAAAGTGAGGACATTTTGTTGCTACAAAGACTATTCCCTACTGAAGCATGGGGACTGGGTATACTAGGGAGAATGAACAGTTTGCAGAGGGTGCATGACAGACGTCTAGTATAGTCCACTGCTCGTACCAGGGCAGCTCCTCTTGGACACACAGGTTTCTCCTCTCAGTTTTGTGTGGTTACTGGTGGACTGTATAGGACACATGGACAGTCTCTTGTTCACACCGAACACTGCGTATCTCCTACCAGAGGGCTTTCTTATTAACATTGCTGTAGGACCAGGTCAGTATACTGAAATATGCATGCAAAAACTAGAAGCAAAGGGAATTTAACACCCTGTGGAGTAAACTTGTAACCAATGGGAAACATAAGCCAGGAGATAAACTCCTTCTTTTTTCTCCCCTTACGAATGGATATTCTGTGAGTCTGCTTAGAAATGCGGCCCCATTTATTCAGCAATCAGCATCACTTCGTGATGACCATCAGCTCAGCAACCATTTTCGTATTGCCTGGGAAGTTAATGTGATGGTCGGAACTCTAGCCACCATCTTGGACCAAGAGTACAGGGTCCATGCTCCAGGAATGGTAGAGAGGCAAGACTGAAGATGAATGGCACCACATTTCAAGAGTAAAGCTTTGTCAAGTGAAAGCAGCCTGCATTCCAGCTCACATGGTTTTATTTGCCTCTCTGTAGGGGCTGGCTCCAGGTTTCACAGCTTTGTGCAAGAAGCCTGCATGTCAGGAATGACTGCAGACCCGCGATCCAATGGCAAGTCTTTGCAAATGTGTGCCTTCTCTCAGAATGGAATTTTTTTAAAGAACCTATACTGGGACTCTTTCTCTTCCTCCAACATGAGGAGAAGGCATTCCAGGCATAGTATGTGTCCACAGACAGGACAGAGGCTTCCTGACAGATTCTTCTGATAGCCCTGTGTTCTGGTTAGAGGGCTGCTCTAGCAACCTTTGCTGCAGGAGCAGCGTGCCTGTGTGGTGTGTGCACCTCTCCCTGGCCCAATGCCCCTGCTGAGTCTTTTCTTTAGGAAGGACACTGGCATGTTGAGGTGGAAACTCCTACTTCTGCCACCTCTTCATACCCCCATGAAAAGGGGGATGATTCTGTTGTGAATTTGACATGGTCTCCACATTTGCCCTGGCCAGATTCTAAGCCACAGTTTTAAAACCAGACATCTCTGCTGCTTGCCAGTCTGCTTGCCAGTCTGCCTGCCAAGGACTCAAAAGAGTAAGGTCCAGGGTGCCTAAAAATTCATGGTGTGACCAGTGCTCCTAGAACAGGCACTCACAGTTCCTCTTGGCATGCTTTGAACTGCCTTTCAGTCCAGTGTTATTCCCTGGGTGGACCAGGGAGGTTGAGTTTCAGATCAATGCACCGATAGCCAGCAACCCCAAATTGTGTTCTTTCAGCGGTAGGAAGTAGAACGAATATTACAGTTGACACAATGTATTTTGTCCAAACAACTGGGTAAGTTCTCACTCACCCACTCTGGGGGGGTGGGGGGAATCAGTCACAATGTTTTCTCCCAAACCAATTTCTTTCAGACCCCCAGCCAGTTCTGCCTAGCCCCCCCCACCCCGCCCCGCCTCCCCCTTCACTAGATGTTTATGTATTTGGATTTGGGATTATCCATTATTTGTTGTTACTTATTATCATGTTGCCACCCTCCCTCTGCCCTCTCTCTCTGTGTAGAATGGTAAATTCACTGCAATACTATTTCTACCTCCCTTTCCCACAGCACTGGCTCCAGGGCTCCAGGCAGCCACTGTGAACCAGCCTGATGCCAGGATCAGGGAGGAGAGCCTTGAACTCTCTGTGATGCTAATATGGACAAAGCACTTTCTACTCCCTCTGTAAGGTAGGTCACCTGCCTGTCACCTTCTTTGCTTTCTGTTCCTCCTCAGAGCGGCGGGAAAGAGAGAGGCCGTGGCCCTGCTCAGCTAGATGTAGCTAAAAAGATCCGAAATGCCTTTGCAAGCTTAGCAGAGGCAAAAAGGAAGGCGAGCTCCTTTCTTTGGAAGGACCCTAACAGGAAATGAAGCCCGACAGGGGAGTGTGGGGTACTAATAAAAAGAGGTAAAAGGTCAGATGGATCAGTCAGTTCTTCAATGACATTCCTCAACTTTAGACCCTTTTTCCTCCCGTGGCAACTTAGCAGCTGTCTTTTTTTTCTCGCCTTTGTTTCTCTTCCTTCTTTTCCTGAAACACATCTTAGAAAGAGAAAGACTTTCTAACGAGGCAAGGCATCAGCCCCCAGCACCATCTCTAGCAGGAGCAGCTGAACCCACCCAGGTTAGTCAGTGAACACTCCCTGCAGGGCCCATCTGCTCGCTTTTTTAAATGTTTGGCCTCTGCTTTGACACTGCTTTTTTTTTTTTTTAATATTACCAAGCATTCTCTTTATCAAAAGTGCTCTCTCTGGCAGAGGTAAGAGGTAGGGCTTTCTAAATATTCCTTGGCTCTGGACTGAAAAAGAAAACTCTGGTTCATGAGCCGCAGCACGCAGCCCTCCCTAGTGTCTCAGTGCGTTTCACTTCCTGCACGTGAGCCCGTCCGAGGTGCTGGCAGGTAGAGGTGCAGAGAGGAGGCAGGCACTATCCAGTACTTTAAGGGTTTAGTCTGGGGAGGGGGGGGGTTGTGGAGAAAGGCACACACACAAATAACTTGAACTCAGAAATGAATGCTGTAGCCCCTCATCAGGGGCAGGGGCAGAAGAGGAGGGGTAAGAAGGCATTCCTATTAGAATCACTTTAGGAGCCTTTTCAAAACATGTTGAACTTCTCCCCACTTGAACTTCTGACTCAGAATGATTTGGGTTACTCCTTTGTTGGAGATAATTACAACTCCTTTGTCTACTTCAACAGAGTGCTTTATGCTTCAGAAGGAATCCAGGCAGGAGGGGATGAGCTTCTGCCCGGACTGAGACAGAGGCAATCAAGGTAGAGAGCAGTAAGCTCTAAAATAAACTAGTGAGCAAAACAGAACCAGAGACATGGAAACAGGGAAGAGACTAACAGCTGCCAGAGGAAAGGGGGAGGGGGAATGGCAGAAAGAAGGGGAAGGGCTTAGTCAAAGTACATGTACAAATGACCCTTGGACATGGACAACACTGTGGCGATGGACTGTGGGAGCAGGGGGTGGGCAGGATAGAGGAGGGAACGCTGAGAATCTGCGATGGGCTGAGAAGTGAGGGCTGGAAGACACGGAAACGACAAACCGAGCACCATGTGCTTCTTCCCTGTGCACAAAAGGCAGGTTTTGAGAGTAGAACTCAGACTCTTAAACCCCTGTTTCAGAGAGAGAAAAACTGCCATTGTTGTGCCAGCATTTCCTAGCTGCCCCCCAGCATCCAGTGCCTCCTCTTTAGTAACTACCCGGGTTTGTGACTAGGCACCAAATCAGTCAGCTGAATTCCCCAGCCTCTCCCGCAGTGTGGTGCGCTCATATGACTAAGTCCCCGTCAGTGAGAAGTCAGCAGATGTATGTGTGACTTCCAGAAACTCTTCTTGGAGGGAGCACTTTTCCTCTTTTCATCCTTGCTCCTGCTCAGAATGGCTGGAGCCCCCGCAGCAGCCATCACTGCCCCTGAGGCGTCCTGGTAAGTGAAAGCTACACAGGAAAGCAGCATGAGAGGAGGGGCCTATGTCTCTGATGCACAGACCCGAGCCCTCTACGTCTAGTTTCTAATTGCTGCTTTAAAAAATTACCACAAACTTAACAGCTTAAAACAACATAATTTTTTTTAAAAATCTTGCAGTTCTATAGATCAGAATTCTGACAGGGATCACACTGGTCTAAGATCAAAGTGTCGGCAACGTGGACTCCTTTCTGGAGGGTCCCTGTCTTTTCCGGTTTCTAGAAGCTGCTCACATTCCTTGGGTCACAGCCCTCTTCTTCTGTCTCCAAAGCCAGCAAAGTTGGCCCGATCCTTCTCATGCTGCCATTTCTCTGGTTCTCTTCAGGTTCCCTCTTCCACTTTTGATAGATAATATAGGATTGCCTTCATATTTTGAGGTCAGTTCATTAGCAAGCTTAATTCCACCTGCTTCCTTAATGCCCCTTTTCCATGCAACTGAAAATATTCCTGACTTCAGGAGTGAATTAGGACATGGACATCGTTGTGAGGCCATTATTCTGCTTTGCCTCAGTGGTAGAGAAACAAACTTCTATCCTGTCCAGATCATTGTTTTTCAGGTCTTTGTTGGCCACAGCTGAGCCTAATGCATTCCTATGACAGACACTTGCTGGATACCTACTCTGCACATGGCAGTGCCATGCCTGGGGTGCCAGGTGTGCTCTGTCAACCCTGAATGATGCTGATGCTCATGATCCTCCAGAGGCTGTGAGGCCCAGCCTGCAACAGCACCTGACCCCAGAAGCATCCACACATCCACACGTCACTCACTGCCATGGAAGCAAAAGAGGCTGTTCACCTATGAACCGACCACAACTCCTGCAGATTTGTCTGAGCACATAGAAAGGAAATGAGGCTCAGAGCCAGGGAGGGACTTGCCCAGATTCCCACAGCAAGTTTCACAGCATTGCCAGGACTGGACCCCAGGTCTCTGAGCTCCATTCCTGCATCACATCTTTTCCATCAGTCAGTCTGGATTTTTTAAGGCAGGATGTGTTGAACATACTCCCACAGTTCTAGGGTCCCAGGTACCCAGCTTACAAAGCTTAGCACAGGCCAAAGACCATGTTTCCCTCTAACACAATGATTCTAGTTATACCAAATGTTTACCGCATTCAGCTGGACTATCTGTGTTCTCTTTCTGTCTCTGGGATGAGCATGGGGAAGTCCTCTGATGTGCAGATTATCCATTTCCTGCTGCTCATACCCTCATGCTCCATTTCTCATGTCTGTTAAATGGGGAACTATCAGGACTTAAGAGGACTTACTAGGTAACACGGACAAAGGACAAAGTTAAGGGCTCAGGCCTGGGAAGTTACACATTTCAGTACCATCTCTGATTTTTGTCCTTATCACTCTGGGTGTCAGCATTCCCATCTTAAAGAATGGGGAGACAGCAAATGAGCTTCAAAATAACTGCAAGGAACAGCTAATAAAACACTGCAAAGCACGCTAACACCACCTACAAGGTCACCTAACTGCTAGTTATAAAACAGTGAGCAACTGGAAATCTAGCACACCCCTTTGGCTCTGAGTCCAGGAAAAATTAAAGGAACCAGAACCAGGCCAGGATACAGAGCCGGGAGGGGCCTGACAGCCCACTTAGCACAGAAGTATGCCTGAGAGCGAAAGACCTCTGCAGAGCCATTTGCTGAAACCCTTTGCTCGGCTATTTCTAAGGATCTGATTTCCCAAGCTCTCTTTGGTAACTCTTTCAGGGTTACACACCCTAGATAGTTGGAAAGACCTCCCTTGTGCAATTTAAGTGCGCTTACTTTGGCTTTGTCTTCAATGGGAATGGAAAAAAGCTATTCATACACACCCCCACACCCCACCCTTACAGTAATATCCTTTTTGATGCCTGGTGACCCATATTGAGAGAGCTCTTCCGTAGCGTTTCCCAATACTCATTGCACATAAATGTAGTTGGGTTTTGGTTGGCTTTAAAAAAAAAAAATCCAAGCGTTTTTACACTGAGTTAAAAATGCTAATGTCTGAGAATTTTAGAGCTGGATGGAATCTGAGAGGTAACTTCTTCCAAACATCTAGATTTTGTGCACTGGAAGACTGAAGCTCTGAGATATACGATCTTGCTTAAGGTTATACAGTGATAATATTGAGACTAAGAATTGTAAACAAGGCCTAAGGAATTTTGATAATAATGAATTACTAAACAATATTTAACTTATGTAGCCCTGGCTATTGTGGCTCAGTGGATTGAGCACCAGCCTACAAACCAAAGGGTCGCCAGTTCGATTTCCGGTCACGGCACATGCTTGGGTTGCAGGCCAGGTCCCCAGTAGGGGGTGAGTGAGAGGCAACCACACAATATTTCTCTCCCCTCTTTCTTTGTCCTTTCCCTTCACTCTAAAGATAAATAAATAAAATATTTAAAAAATATTTAACTTATGCTAATTTCTAATTTTTGCATTCTTCACATAATACCTCCTATTTGTATGGTACTCTGATATTTATTTTGAGCATAAGCAGTCATTCCCCCATCTAGCATAACAGTTGTTTACTCTTCTTCTGTCAGAGAACTCATTTTCCCTCAATTAAGCATAATCCTGCACATTCATGTCAGCTTCTCTAATTTAAAGGGTCATACTGAATTTCAATTCTAGTTTACTTGACTTTACCTGACATTTATGGAGCAGTTTTTACAAGCCAGGCACTGTCACATAGTACCTTATTTGATCCTCAAAGCAGTCTTATTTTAAGAATAATATTATCCATATTTTAGAGCTGAAGTGAAAACGAGGCACAGGAAGGTCAAGCAGCAGACCCAAGATTGTCCATCTGCGTTGGTACCTACGTTTTCTGGTTTGTGCTCATAACAGCATATAAATTCCTTATAACGGTGAGTCAGGGAATGGTGCTTTCTTCCTGAAACTCCCACCATGGATGCAAACATTAAATAGCACAATTAGCCCAGGCTTATCCATAGAGAATTTCATAAACACCAAGTTAGAGGTGAATGTGAAACTCAACACTCCCCAAAATGTAGGTCAATGAGAAGTGAGTATGATCTTCCCTCCAATCTGTAGTCAGAGAAATGTAGCCAAGGCAGAAAGTGAAGGCCGTAGAGCGAGACCAGAGGCTGAACGAAGGAGTGATTGTTCCTAAGGAGGGCGGTGGGGATAAGGAAGAGTGTCTTGGAGAAAGGGTTCGCGCTTCCACGAATGCGAGGACTTAGGAAGAAGTTAGGGGGGAGGCAATTGAATCAGAAGGTGAGAGAGGGGCCCCGACACAAAGATAGATTCGGGGAAAAAGGGAACATGAAGAATGTCTGAAACAGCTGGGGATAATTAGCTGGAAAACCCTCCCCAGATAATTCTGGGGTTCCATTTGTCTGAAAGATAAACCAATCAAAGGCTGGAAAGACCTGTTCTGTCATGTTAAGATTCTGAATATCAATTAATTGGGCCTAAGATCACAAAGTCAATAATGGTCTCAGAGAAGCAGAACCACGGTCAAGAAGGATTCACATCTCTTTTAACACTGAGACCTGCTCCCTGATCGCGTGGGTTTCTCTTGCAGTGCCGAGAGGACGATTAGGAAAATAATCGTAGAGGCCAGGAGGCCCCTAGGCCAAGGAGCTGGGTTGTAAAATAATCACATATACTGACATTTTTGTAGTCTTGTTACAGTTTCAATTACATGCTTATGACCTTATTTAATTTTCATGCAAGGCCTTGCCACAGACCGTCCTCTCACTGCTCTTAGAACAAGGAGAGCAGCTCCACACGCAGGTCTCTGCAAGCCTGGGGTCCACCTGCGTTACCTGAAGCACCTCCCTGCGGCCCCATCTCCTGGCTCCGGACCTATTGCTCCTCATCCCCCACCCTGGACCTCCCACAGTGATGCAGGGCACTGCAGCATTGCCACAGTTTTCTGAGGAAGAAGCTAAGACAGCAAAGGTCAGTTCATTGGGCCTCAGGTCACAGAGTTTGAGACAGGGCCATATTAACTTTGGATATGTGGCCACAGAATCCTTAGTTTTAAAAATCACCCTTAACTCACTCCAGGTCATTCATCTAGATAGACCTAGAGATATGAGCGCTTTAGAATTCTTACTATTAATAACCAGCCAAAGAATGAAAACCAAGATCCATTCTCAAGTTATCAGCAATTTCCTTGTGCCTCTGTGCTCCAAACATGCAGATTACACATTGGCTGGATTTTTAAATATGGGCATCATCTCCCCAAGCATCGCATTAATAGTTCTTTGTCCCTCAAAAGAATATTGGGTAAAATTCTCTAATAACCATTAGGAAAGTCAATTACAATGAAAATAACTCAAAAATCAAAATAAAAGCCGATAAATTTGACCTTCCTCATCCCTGCCCTCAGCTCTCCCAGGCTTCTGTGTTTCAGCCACATGGCCCTACCTCCATGCCCTAAAAAACCCAGACTTTCCCATTTGCAATTCTTTATTCATGTAATTATCTCATCCTGGGATGTCCCCTTTTCCTCATTCTCGATCTATCAAATCTACTCATTGTTTACGGGCTAGTTCAATGCCAACTGGTATGAAACCTTTACTAATCCCCCCAATTGGAATAAACCCTTTCTTTCTTCAGCTCTTATTTCACTAAGCCTATAGAGTAGATTTTTTAAAAATTATATGTCTGTCTCCTATTCTAAATTGTGACTTCTTGAGGACCCAAAGCAAGTAGGATTCATGTGGGTGGGTGCACAGGCTCCCAGTGTGCACTTGACATATGTTTATTGAGTGAATAAAATTAACATCAAACGCAACTTCCCCTTTTCCCTTTTCTTATCAGACATTCAAAGATATTCAACATCTTGAGTGTCTTCCTGCTTACAATCTGTACCTCCTTTTCTACAAATATTTCATAAGGGGTAAGCAAGCTGCTACTGTTATGAAACATTTGCCAGGAATTGCTAGAAATAGTGCACAGTTCATTAGTTCCATTAAATCTTAAGGCTTCCTTCCTTTCTTTCTTTCTTTCTTTCTTTCATCACAATTCAGCATAATTCTTTTCTCTCCCTGTTAAGCACTATGGAGAGCACTCACAAATCAGAAACTACTAAATATCAGAGCTGGAGATATTCTAGTAATCAAGCCTCTCTTCTCATATTGAGCATCAGGGAAATTAAACAGCATAAAAGGTAAGTTACCTGCTCACAGTTAAATAGCAAGTTCCCAGCATACTGAGGCAAGGTCAAGACCTTCTATTGTCTAGGCAGTGCTCTTTCCAATTCTGGAAATGTGTTACATGGTTTAATTTCTAAAATTTTAATTGACACCACTCCCTACTCCTGGTTGTGAATCCATTTCTTCCTTTGAGAAGATGGAGTCCACCTTTTGGTACCACCCCTGTTAAGCTTGATAGTCCCAAGCAGGGCTGGCCAAGCCTGACCTCCTGCTGCCCAGCTGCTCTTTGCAATGGCCTCGCCCAGATCAGATGCCCTCCCTTCTCATTGTCCTGTCACCTGCACTTGCACCTCACTCCAGTCTCCAAGCCTCTGCTTTGCTCTTCTGTTACCAGGGAAGCCCTTTCACTGTGCTTTCAATCCAGCAACTCATTCATTCCTCACAAGAGACTTACGCAGTTTGTAGAAGTCTTATCTGTATGTGCATTACAGAGAGCTTAAGTCATTGACTCAAGGCCACACACCTTCTAAATGGTAGACCTGGGAAGTCTGGGTTATAGAGAACAGAAACAGGAGATGAGCACATGTCTCCCATCCCAAGAGGCCCCTGTTCTTTCACGTTTATTCCATTCTCTCAGGAGATGACATGACTAGTTTATAAACTCTTCTTTCTTGAGTGCATTTGGGGAAACCTGTTTTTTACCCCAGAGAGTCATTTCCTAGAGCAATTAAATAAGAGAGTTGGATATTCTGATTTCAGAACTTTTTTCAGCCAAAAATGGCAAACATAGGCATGAGTAAAAAGAAAAAGAAAATCCTGTAAATGGGATATTCGCGTTTCCTCACTAGAAAAATTCACCTTTAGGTAGAGTACTCAATGGAAAATTCCAGCGGAGAAAGGAAAATTTCTCAAAGAGCAGTGAACAATTGCAAAGAGGAATTTTGAAACAGACAGGACAGGCATTTGTTAACCTCTGGTATTTGTTACTACAAGTGCTAGGCCTTGCAGAGATAATAACTTCAGAACAAATGAGCGTGTTTGCCAGACCTAAGAGGGATTTTGCACTGGCCTTGGGTATAGACTTTCATAAAGAAAAGTGCCTGCGTTGTGTTCTCTAGAGTTGTGTTCTTGGATGGGCACAGAGGCTGGAAGGCAGAATAGAGCATCCGTACAATAGAGACATACAATACACACTTGCTCTTAGAGTGAGGACAGTCATTGTTCAATTGATAAACACCTGCAGCCCAGAAAAAAGAAAAGGAGAAAGGGAGGGAAGAAGGAAGGGAGGGAGAGAGGAGAAAATTGTCAAGTGCTATTTCTCTATTTACTCCATTAAATAATTCTCAACTATTATAAGGATAAATTCTATTCTATTCTAAATTCTATTTTCCACCCATAATACAAAGAATACACACAAAAGTTAACCATGGAAAGATTAGTATGTAGAATTAGTATGTAGTCTGTTTATTTGAAAACCTCAGAGATGTGGCAGCTTATAAAACACATTTTTCTGTGTGTTTAGAGAACTCTGCCAGGAGTCAGGGCAGTGTTACGCACCGTCCCAAGCCCAGCGAGGAGTGACGTGGCACTGCACAGCAGGGCTGGCCCTCTGTGAGCTCAGCTCTAGCCACTCCCCATCCCATGGCAGAAGGCACTGTCTCTGATGAGACAGATAGAAAGAACAGAGCCTCAGCAAAAAACAAGAGGTGAGATGTGCAACTAACAAGAACACCACGTTGAAAGACAAGGGACTGCCACAACCATGTCTTAACTTACCTCGTGGCAATCACTCCCCTTCTCAGGCCTCAGGAAAATAAAGGGGAATGGCCAGGGGGTCCCTAAGATTCTCCTGAAACCCTAATATTTAATGGTGTTTGTGATTCAAGTCATATACTTCACTTTCTGTTTTCCTACCTATAAGGTGACCAGGTTGAACCAAATGGCCTTCTAGGTGCCCTCTAGCTCTGAGAGTGACCAAATCAGGCTCACTAAACAGATGATTGCCCAAAGCATAAGGAAAATCAGGCTGCTCCCAGTGTTTTAGCTCAGCCTAAGGCGTGAGGCTCTCCAACACAGGTGAGAGGGCAAAGGGGGAAGCTCTGGACCAGTTGGGCACATAGTGGGAGCTCCCAGGTCTGAGGTCACCATTCTCCCTCATAATCCCTGCCTCCAGATCAGCTATTCTTGTAATACTGATCACCAGGAGATTGGATGGTCATGGGTTTCACAACAAACCTAAGTCCCATTTAGAACCTCTGAAATCACCAAGTTTGAACCTCTTGCCTGAACATTCCTCATAAATTGTTTTCCAGTCTCTGCCTGAAGATTTCCTGTTGCAGCCTAGAGAGCTTTCACTATAAGAAATATCGTGGGTCAAGCGGTGGGTCAAGGTCTGTTTCTCTGTAACTTCTATGACTGGCCAGGTCTGCTGTCTGAAGCCTCCTATGGCAAGTCTGTCCTCTCTTTCCCTATGGAAACCCACCAGACTTTGGAGACAACAGGAAAGGCCTTAAGTCTTCCCAGGATAAGGGACTCTGTTTCTTCTGATGAGAATGGTTTTCAGCTCTCTTACTCTCCTGGTCTGTAAATTCTTCACACTGTCAAGTAGGACATGGGACTTGGGGAATAAAAGACCTAGGTTTGAGTTGTTCATCCACCAGTGGGGCATATTCCATCAAAACAGTTGGATTAAAATTTTTATTTAGAGTAAATAAATGTCAGACACAGAAAGCTTGTAAATGATGAAGTGCTACATAAAAAATTACTGCTGCTACTAGATACTACTACTAAAAATAATAATTGCTACTATTGAATCCAGGACATAACCCTGTTGTCTTCCGAGAGTACTAACTAGGAAAGAGGGATCCCCTCCCCTCCTCTGGATCTTGCGTTTGTTCGTATTCAGCCTAACACCACTGGAACCATGGCAGGCTGTCTCAGAGTTAGTTCATCCTGAGCTTACAGAGCTGTAAATACTGCAGATCTTTTACACATGCTGTTGTCAGCTTAGGTTTTTCCCGTTCTTGTTACTGTAAAGTTGAGGAATTTACATTTGTCTCTGACATTTTATCTTGTTTGCTCCTCTTTTACAGAGGCTTTTGCACTATGATTCAGCCATCCAAAACAGTGCTTTCCAACCCTGGATTCATGTGAGAATCATCATGGAAATTTTTTAGCTTTAATATTTCTCCTTAATCAAGATTTTGACTCATTTGTTCTAGGTAGCACCTGGGAAGCTGTATCTAAAGCAGACATCTTAAGTGGTTGTCAGCACATCACGATTCATCAGCCTGCATTTGGCAATTCAGGTCTTATTCACTCTCCCCTGCTCAGTTTCACTTGCATACTTGACACACATGATCTTCCAAGGGAACTGCCTGAAGGCTAAGAAGATATCTACTAGGAAGGGCAGGCACTGACTCTCCCATAACTTTTGCATTCTGTTAATATTGTTCTTTTATAAATCACTAACTTTCTCATTCTATAAAATACTGCAGATGCAGCAACAAAGAGGTGAGCAGAGCATATGTATTATCAGACGCATAGAAACCTGAAAATACCCTCTTTCTTCATCATGCAAGAACCTGCCTCTCTATGCTAGTGCTGTGCAATCTGGCCAAAGAGAGAGTCCGGAGAAGATGACCATCTCCTTGGTTCATCTCTGTCTTATTTCCACATTGAAGCCCTCAGTTTGAGTAGCAGTTAAAAGGTCCACTTGCTACTCCAATGTCCATGACAGGCACAGCTAATCAATCACAGTCCTCTTCCCAGCAAAGCCTAGATGTGGTCTCCAAATACTTCTCAAACTAGAGCTCAGTTCATCCACTACCAGTCTTCCAGGCATGTAAAGTCAAAACTACTTACAACCCCCAATCTAGTCAACACTTTCCCCCTTCATTTTATAGGGAAGTCCTGGAAAGATTAATTTACTTGCCAAGTTCACACAGATCTCTGAAGTGATCTGGGAGAATTATACCTGGACTATAAGAAGCCCTATGTCTTCTTCATTCTGCATGCACATACTGAGAATCTTTTACATGCTAGGCAAGCATTGTGGAGGGGAAGAAAAAAGAAAGGAATAGGATATAGTCCTTTTCTCATGTCTGAAGTCCAGTAAGATAAGACCTACCCACAAATAATGACCTCAGGGGAGCAGGGATGGATACCAAAGAAGTTCCAGAAGAAAGAATCACATGATCATCACTCTAAGAAAGAGAGTTCTTCTCATCCTTTAGTTAAAATAAGCACAGTAAGCCCTGGCTGGTGTGACTCCGTGGATTGAGCACTGGCCTGCAAACCAAAGGGTCGCCAGTTTAATTCCCAGTTAGGGTATGTGCCTGGGTTGCAGGCTGGGTCCCGAGTTAGGGGTATGTGAGAGGCAACCACACATGGTTGTTTCTCTCCCTCTCTTTCTCCTTCCCTTCCCCTCTCTCTAAAAAATAAATAAATAAAACCTAAAAAAGTAAAATAAACACACTAATTTATCATAATAAGAAAACATGCTACATAAAATTCATGCCTGTGTCTATGTGATCCCTTTAAATCTGCAAGATAGAGACCCTGTCGTATTTATTACCTCAATAACATTCAGCATAATATCATGTGCACCCAGAATTTCAACTCTGCCCTCAGTCTAAATCTTATTATACTTGGGTTCTGAGCATATGAGAGCACAATTGTGTTTCTACAGACCCTTTAAAATGGCTTAGCTCTATGACTACTGGATTTCTTCATAGTGTTCTATGTTCCAAGGCTTTTCCCCACATTACTAAACCTGTGGTCTACTTCTTATATGCCTCCTAGACAACAGTCTCCTTGTCACAGAAACCCAGAGATCGTTTCTCTGGCCTTTTCAGGCCCTCGGAGGCCTACTCTAAGCCCCCAATTCATTGTTCTCAGCACTAGGCATTACTGAAAACAAGATGTCATTTTGTTTCTGAGGTCAGAGCTCAAGTCTTTCTTACGGCTGCGGGTGAGATGATATTCTGTTCTCTTTACTCCATTTAAGTATAAAACGTGCCCTAAAGTATGTGCTAATTAATACATCTGTTTGTCTTACCGAGCAGTTGACAAGCATCTATTTAAACTGTGATTCACATTTTTCCTTTCATCCTGTCTACAGATTTTTGTGCATGAATCAAACAAGGAGCCTGATTGCATTCCTAATTTAAAGAGCCAATTTAAAAGTTCAGTAAGTGATACTGGTGTGTTTTAGAGCAGGTAACGGAAATGTTGTATGTGGCATTGATAAGCTGAAAAGTACAACTGGGTTTGGTGGCCGAATTCATTTCTTTGCCTTTCCAAAATAGTCTTCCGGAGGAGAACTATGTGTCTCTATGGCGACAGGTGGTGGGCACTTCATCTGTGCAAGGCACAAACAGGGTACAAAAAAGTGAGCCATATGCATGTATGTACCTAGAGAGTTCAGTGACAAAGGCTCATGGTTACTCCTGTAGATGAAGGATGGACTTACCAATTCACTAAGACTGAACCACATGACTTAAAGTTAGCCAATCACCTACTTTCACCCAGGATTTTGAGTCTTTAGTGAATGAGGAGTAGATGGAGGAAATCAGGCAGACGAGAGCACCTACACATGGACCAGACTGTTCTGACATATGACCTTGACTGTACAGCCTGAGTATTGCCCAGGTTCATTCTTTTCGCCTCCCACTTATTTTGTGATCCTCAATATCACTTCCATATCGTACCTTTTCACATGAGATAACCAGAGTTTGTTTCTGTTACTTGCAACCAACAATCTTAATTAGTTCTGAGGCTCTTAATTAATTCTTTCCTTAGGAAGCTTGATACAAGTGGATGATATAGAATGACATCCTTTACTCAGTTATGGAGAGACTGCTATCATGGTAATCTTTCCAACTAATAGCTGCATAAGAATGGGTCCAGCTGCCACATTTAAAGCAATGTTTCCAATTGCTGGAAACAAGGAGGGAGTAACCATTTGTCAGGGACAAAAGTCTTGAAGGATTCTCAGACTTGGCAGGAGAATGGACTAGAACCTTGTAAACAGGTTTAATGGAAATACTTTCCAAGTGCTAGAGACCTATGGTTTCGTCCAGCTATGCCTCTCAGCTGACTGTGACCCACTGAAGGTTCTCAGGCTGGAAAACTAAGGACTTGGGCTGAGCACCAGTGGGAAGGGCTGAGGTCAGCAACTTTCTCTGATCTCCTTAAGACTCAGTTAAACTTAGATGAATCTAGGTTTGTTTGTGAGTGGCAGTGAGCCCCATTCTCAGTGATGAATGGGTAATCTCCCCAGAGCTATTTTTGTCTAATTCTAGGTGCTTTCCAGTTGTTTCTTTGCACATTTTCAGTAATGTCTTTTTGCTCTGTAAAGAACAAAATCTGATTCAGTTCCTGGGGTTTGAATCTTAAATGAGATAATCCGCAAGGTAGCTAATTCATAGGGTGACTAGACTAGCCCAAGATGATCAGTGAAACAGAAAGAAGGTCCAAAAGGCATATTTTCATACCCAACTCTAAGGGACTGAAGTCTCAAACCAGTGAATTAAGTTACACGATCATGCACAGACCATCTTACCAGGTTCCTTGGTCTTCTGTCAGCCCGAGTGCCTCCTTCTAGCCCCGAGAAACTGGAGGTCTGAAAAAGTTGGGTTCATGCTAGAACGGCATCTCCTAACGTCTAATACTGTGCTCTTCCCAGCTGTTTTCCACCACGTTCCCTGTCACCTCCTGCCAGTTCTACCTGGAAGGCTATGACCTTCTCAGCACAGGCTGTGTGGGGCTCTGCTCGTGGCCCCTGGGAGAGGTGTCTGGGAGGTCCTTGTGCAGAGGAAGTTCTTACTGCAGTCCCTGCTTATGCCCAAAACACCCTGGGAATAAAGAAAGGTCTCCACTGTAACACCTTCTCCTGGTACCAAATGAGCACGTGAAAAGAAAGTTTAAAATTAAAACTTAGAGGTAGAGATTCTCTGCTGTTGAAAGAAATTCCTTGACACCTATTATTCAGGTAACAACTTCTTGGGCGGATTCCATGGAAATTTTTTAGAGGACCTAAGAAAGCAAATAGTCAAAATCCCTTTATTTACAAGTGGGCAAACAGAGTGGAGAAGGGTGCTTGGTCAGCCCAGCAGGCTTTCCACTGAATTAGAACAGTTTTCCCTTCCATGGGGGCTTCCTGAGGTGGTTCGGGTTGGCTTGTCTGATGCAGATTAAGTGGCTAAAGATTACTAACACGTCTTTCTTTGGAACTCCAGTAAAGGAATTACACTCCTCTCCCCAAAGCCTTCCTATGGGGCTGCTGGGATGCAAGGTCGGAGCTTCAGGGCCAGCTTATCCCCTTTAGCATTGTCACCTTGCACATGTGAACCTCTCAGAGCTTCCATTCACCTGTCTGCAAGATAGACAGAGTGAAACTCGCTGTGTCTTTGGTTGTTGGAAGATGAAAGATGCTAACTTGTACAAAGCCGCTAGCCCAGGGCCTGGAGTACCCTCAAGGAAGAATCAGTACAAGTTTCCTTCCTTTCTGCCCCCTCTCCCCTCACTTCTTCCCACACTGGCATGTGTGAGAAAAGTGAAGTAGACAAAACCTGGAGGAACTGGAAGAGCGTTTTTCTCCTTGTAGGAGGCTGTCTCCCCAACACAGAAAGCATTTGGCCAGGGGTATTTGAGACCCCTGCAAACCCTGTCGTGGATATTTTTTGGAAAGCAGTATGCCCGTCTGAAGGGCTGGTGAATTCCAGGTGCCAGGCAAACTGGTCAGAACAAATGTTCTTTGTGTTCTAAAAGGGTCCCGAATAAAGGACTCCTCAGTGTTTGAGGAGACAGATGCAATAAGCCTGTGCTTTGGGGACACGATTTCTCAGAGTCAGTAAGTGTGGTAATCCTCATTACTTCAGAGCAAGGAAAGGAGCTTTTCATAAACTTCCTCACAGGAGTCTCTGATGTCAGCTTAGCCAGCCTCTCAACTAGCCCTGGAGTCCCATCTGCACCTGTTTGAAGACACCTTAGGGTGGGGTGATACCAATTCTATGGCAACCATTAAGTTGTTTTTTGTTAGAGGACTGTTTAAAAATGTAAACTACAACCTACCTCTTGCTACTTCCAGCTTTTGATTCTACTTCTATACCCCTGGGGCCACCAGGGCAAGTTTGTTCCTCTTCTGTGGGTGCTGAAGGAAGAAAGCCATCGCTTTTCTAACATTCGGGAAAGGGGTTTCTACAGAATGTTAAAACATAGGCTATTTCACTCTAAAAATTAATCATGAACTTGGTTTATGGTGACCATGACAAGTGGGCAATTATATACACTACACAGTGTATAATTTTCCCGTTTGTTGAGCTTTGGGCTCAATCATCGTTGGCAAGAGTGAAAGATCTGCATTTAGAATCAGGATAGTTGTGTGAGAGGCTTGCCCAGTCTGCGTGATCTCAAGCACGTATCTGAGCTCAGGCCCCTCATCTGTGGAAGATGAAGATCACTGCACAATGGAGCTGTACAGTCTGTGGTAGAGAAGTCGGGAAGTCTGAGTTCATGCGGGCTGGAGGAGGGGGTGCTGCTTCTAAACTTGCTTTAGTTTCTGTGTGTGAATGAGCTGTTTGAGCTATGAGAGTGTCACTATACTCATTTGTAGCCACTGAACCCTTTCTTCAAATGAAATCCTAATATTTAAAAATCGATAACAGGGAAGATTGGGGTGATAGCCCCCCAGGTCATTTCTAACTCTGTGATGCCAAGTTTGAAACCCCCTGAATTTATGGCCCTGGTCAGCTTTAACAGTGTTTTTATCCCAAAGCATAAGAAATATTATAGTTGAACGTATTTGGTACCCTATAAACTAGACTCTAAATGTAAAGATTATTATGAATCTTTTTGAAAAGCCAATTCTTTGTAAATCCTGAGTATGACGTTACCTTAACCCCCCTCCCACACACACACAAAACAAAGACAAAAACAAACAAACCAAAAGACAGAGCTCCTGCAGTGAAAACTCTGTCCTTTAGAACCACCCGTTACATATTTTATTTTTCTCTGTGATGAGCTTGTGCTTATTCTCTTACAAAGGCCACTTCAATTTCAGATCCCTTTTAAAAGGCCTAGGAGGCTTGTCAAAAGTCCAAATATCTTCACTGAAGGGCAGATTTTTCTTTCAGTGATATGTGTTATTATGTGTCAGTCTTTGCTGTGGAACTAACCAGTCCACAATTTAGTGGCCTAAAATAGTCATTTGTTAGCTCACAATTTTTGTGCTCAGTAATTTGGGCTGAGTTCAGCTGGGTGGTCATTCTGATGAACTTGCCTCGGTACACTCATGCAGCTACAGACAATTGGCAGGTCTGCCTGGGGCAGATTGGTGCTGGCTATTAGCCAGGCTATGTGACTCCAGCATCTAGCAGGCTAGCTCAGGCTTTTTCACATGCTGTTGAGTTGTAAACCCAGAAAGAGAGGGTAAGAGCTGATGCTGCACATCTTGAAGCCTAGGCTCAGAAGTTGCAAAATATTATTTCTTCTGTATTCTTTTATTGGTCAAAGTCACAAGGCTAGCCTACATTCAAAGGATGGATAAGCAGACTCTACCTCCATGGGAGGAATGGCAATCACCTTGCAAAGGTGTGTGTGCATACAGGGATACGTAAGATTATCGTGGTCACTTTGCAAACGCGCTACAGTGCTAACTAATGCCAGTTTCTGCTTAAAGATATTTCATTTGGATTTCTTACTCCCTGATATTTAAACAAGGTATGGTGTATAAAAATGCAGTTTGGGAACCAAAATGTATACAAGTTGTAGAGAAAGTGAAAATTAATCTGAGCCATATAGTTGCCTGTATTACTGTAAAGCCTAATCCCCTGCCCACAGCTTCCTCATGTCTGGCCCATGCACTCACTTAGTTTACTTGTCTGAGGCATTCCAAGTTAGGATTCCAATTTGTCTCATGTCCCTGGGAAATGACCTGTGAAAGTTCCTCTGGGACTCTCAACCCATGACATAGTTGGGCCATGAAGCCTTTCAGAAATGCCCTGTGCTTGTTGCCAGCTGACAACAATGACATGGTCCATGAACAACTTTGTCCCAGAGAGAAGAAAGTGGTCAATTGCTGTAAAAACATAAAAATGAAATAATGCATGTACTATTAGTAGTAGATATGATTTGTACAGACCACAGAAGGCTCCGATTTATTCAACTAAATCAATTAGTTCCCCTAAATCCCCTGAGAAATATGCAATAGAATATGCATGTGGTTGTACTTCACATCAATAGGATTATGTGTATATGATTTTATACATTCAGTCACAAGGCAGTTCCTGGGCAGAGACCACCAGAAAAGACCATAACAACTGACTCACATGGCACATACTAAGTGCCATACACTCTTAGTACTAACACACTTTGACTTATGTAAGTCACAGTAAGCCTAGGAGACAGGTACTATTCTATCCCCATTTACGTGTTAAGTTCACAGTGGTTGAGTGACTTGCCAGAGGCCTAGCTGGAAAGTGACCGAGCTGAAAAGTGAACCTGGGCAGTCTGACATGGCAGCACCTGGGCCCTTAACCACTATGTTCTACTGTGTCTCAAAGGACATGTGATTTATGCATACAGTTCCTGTCCTTCACACAGATATCCCTCACTCCACATATGAACCATGAGGCTTTTAAAAATTATAGGTTCCATGGGTCTAGGGTAGGTATTCTTAGAGTAGTATGGAATATAAAATATGAATGGGAAGAAAAAATATAATGGAAAAAATTAAAAATATAATAGATATATAGAAAAAGTCCAATGCGTATTCAGAAGGAGAAAGATATTTCTGGCTGGAGAGGTAGAGATCTAGAAAGGCAATATAGAGAAAGTTTGATTAGAACTTGGGTTGTTGAGATGCTATATGGATATATTGAGTGATCACTTATGATTGAAGAGCAAAATAGAAAGCCTCCCTCTCTGTCTATGCAGTCAGCCCTGAAGCCTGTTGGAGTCTGCTCTGATCGGCCACAGCAAAGCAGGCCTCTCTCGATTCTTCTTAACTACAACACATGTGGAAGTCAACTCAGTGATCATTGTTATGAATACTATGGGATAATATGTTGTGCATATATGCAGAAACCACCCATGAGTATAAAATTGAAGATAAATGTTAGTTCTTTGGGTTATGGTAGATTATATGTTACATAGGATCCCCAGTTTATGAGGTATAACAGTGTACATTAGAGATTATCGATAAAAATTCCATCGCATGTATTAAAATCTGGTTATTTAATTGGACTCGAGGTACACATTGTGAAGAAAATGGTGCTTGCCTAACTTAGAACTGGCATGCGAAAAATGTCATTGTTGATTGTTTGTCATGATGATGGGATCCTTCAGAGGCTGGCTTGCCAAGTTACAGGGGCCCAGGCACTGGTAGCTAGGAGAAAGGTTAATTGGGGACAGCTTGCAGAAGGCATGCCTCCACTTGAGAAAGCAAACCGTCAGGGGGAAGCCTTTGGCTTTAGTTTGCTCTAGAAAGAAAAAAATAATAATACCTCAGCAGAGACTAGATGATGTGAGAATTAGGAAGGCATTGTTGCTCTGGCTGGTGTGGCTCAGTGGATTGAGCACTGGCCTGCAAACCAAAGGGTCGCTGGTTCAATTCCCAGTCAGGGCACATGCCTGGGTTGCTGGCCAAGTCCCCAATAGGGGGTGCATAAGAGGCAACCACACATTGATACTTCTCTCCTTCTCTCTCTCTAAAAATAAATAAATAAATAAAATCTTAAAAATGCATCAGATTGAGCATTGGATAAATACTAAACATTATTAATATTTATGGTATTTTGACATTATGATATTTTAGAGCACAGCAACTAAAGTCCCTAAATCCCAATCATTTTAGGATGATAGAAGGCTAGGTTTGGAAGGGGTTTTAGAGAGCTCTTAGTCCAATTCATTTCTTCTGATTTATAGCAAACGGTTCCCCTGGAGCCCAGGAAGTAAGTGGCCCACGGTAAGATAGTAAGTTGTTCTAAATGAAGAAAGATACAACATGCTCTTTTGGTGTTAAACACACACACACACACACACACACACACACACACACACACACGCATTTTCTTGGGACTTCTATTTGCCAAGCCTAAAAAGGTATTGATAGCTAAACTGGGCTACTCTATTAACCAAATTCAAAGCAGCGCTAAACGGCCCATAAAAGATCCGAGAAGAAATGGCATGATGTTTCCACATCCTTTCCATCTGCTTCAACTCTTAGGGCTAGTTATTAATCACTTACTTAACAGTCACCTATTGATGCTGTACTAATCAAGGCATTCGAATATTACTGCTACTGCTACTACTATTACTACTGATAATATAATGATATGAGAAATAAAGTGTGTTAAAAACTTGAAGGGATATCCAGGGAGTTGAAAGAGGTTTGGAATACCAATGGTTCTATCAGGGAAGTCTTCACGGAGAAAGTATCTCCTGATCTGGTTTTGAAGGACTATTAAGCCTATACGCATGAGATTCCTGGGAGGCTGGGGGAGGTGGATTTTTTAGTAAGCAAAGACACTAAGGCAGAAAAGCACGAGGCAGGTTTGTCAGAACACAGAGGCAGGCAGGGAACAGTGAGGGATAATGCTGGAGAGGAAGGTGTAGGGAAAATATCACATGCGAATCATGATTTGCTGTCCTGTTTGAGTATCTTCATGATGAGAGAAAATATTGTGTTAAAGTTTATTTTTATAAATCTATGCTTATCAGCTCATTCAAGAAAACTTAATATAAAGACTTAAAAAGAAATAAATCTTATAATGTAATGATGTGCTCTTCCAATATTGTTAACAGACATAGCTGTTTTGATTTTTTTTTAAATTGTTCTGATCATACTTAATTAGTTATCTCAGATGTGGAGCCTCACGAGAGGAATCAGTCCTTCGGCAGAAATTTCTCATGGCCAAGTATAGAGTTAGTCTCATAAGAGGAAAAGTCACAGTGAAAGGAGGAAAGGGAAGATGCTGCTGTGAGAGGGCACTGACCTCCGTGTTCTGGCCGAGGCATGGCCCACCTGATCAGTCCTGGTGATACTGACCACACTCCTCGAGACCTCCCAGGGGCCTGGGGCTCTGCTGACAGTTCACAGAGCAGTTTGTCCACCATCCAAGCCATCACTCCACTTTCCTTAGTTCTTTCGTTGGTTCTGTTGTGGGTCTGTAGAGCACGTGTTAAATCAGTGTTTTTCAGATGAAAACATGTGCAGGAATTACCTGGGAGTCTGGGTAAAGTACGGATTCTGATTAGCAGGTCAAGGGTGGGCTGGGGATTCCACATTTGCAACAAACCACCTGATGAAGGAGATGCTGCCATTCCGCAGAACCCACTTTGAGAAGCAAGGTCTAAATATTTTCTTTTTCATACCTCAGATGTCTTCTTGTTGCTTTCACACAAGAAAATAAATTCACTTGGTCAAAACCCTCCTCCCACATATCTATGTAAATATTGTTTTATTTACCTTTGTCATTTTTTTGTGGCCGAAAAAACTGAGGCCGATGTGATTTTTATTCCTTACTAGGTAAACTTTTCTTTCATGTGGATGTGTAAGGGGTTTGTTGCTGTGTTTTACTCCTGAGCTTCAAAAATTGCTCCCTGATTTATCTAAGTATGAATCTCTTGTCTCTGACTTTGCCTAAAATGCAATGGACCTTTTGGTTGAAATGCTCAGGTAAGCTCTTTGTAGCTCAAGAAAGTTTCCTCTAATTGTGCCCTCACTCATCGTCTCTGACCAATGATAGTGTCTACCCAAGGTCCTACTTTTTCCCGAAGGACCTTCAGTAATTCTCAGTTTGGATCTCTGATCCCTGTCTTACATAATTTTTTTCTTTTTATTTTAATCTCTTTAGGCTTTTCTCTGTAATCTAGAAGAGATTAAAGTTTATCCTCTGTAGCATAGACTAGATTTTTTCCAGGTTACTTCTGCTCTCAGTTCTTGCCCCCAATGTAGATATTACTACTGCACTTTTTAAGTTTCCTAAAATATTTTTCCACTTTTCCTATATTCTTAGTTATTCTGTTGTCTTTTCGTATTGGATTTTCTCTCTCTAACTTATGTTGTTTCAAAAGGCATTGCCCTGAAACTTTTAGAGAGTGCCAAAAACTTCTTTATCATTTTCTTCTGTTTCCTCAGATGAATCATAGCCAGAAGATTGTTCTTTCTTTGTCTTTCTAGGACAATGCTCTCATTTCCCTCTTTCCGTAGTGTCCTGACCATTCATCATTCCTGTTGCATCTCAGGCTCTGAGTCTCCTCCTTCTTCCTTCCTATGTTTGGAGAATCTCCCATGTTATGAAGCAAAGCTTGTCTTCCATATAAAACCTGAAAGTGACAGAGACTCAATTTCTCAGTCTCCCTTACCACTAAGACGCATGGGACTAGGCTCTGGCAGTTCGACGTATTTGCTCCAGGCATTGACTATGCAGGTGGTTCAAGGAAGCAGAGCAGACGGACCAATGCCAGTTCCCGGAGGCAGCATGGTGGCAGCTCTAGAGCCAGTACCTAGTGTTGGGGATGCCAGTGGTACAGGCCACTGGCAGCACTGGCAGCGTCACTACAGGACAGATTAAATAGCTTTGTTCCTGGTTGTATAGTTTTTGAACCTGTTCTTTAGTCTGAAAGCAGACGTTAGAAGCTCCTCAACATCTGTTTGATAAACTCAATCTTTGGTTTACACTGTCAGAGTCTACTCACTTCTCACAACTAAGAATGCTGTATGATACAGTCAGTATATTTTAAATAGCTCCCTTGTGGTCTTGTTGTCTACATACCATTCTTCACATGAGTGGTCATCTGCTATTCTTTATGGTAGACCCTTGATTCTACTCTGTCTTCCTGGGTCCTGGCCACACCCATTCCCAGGGGAGAGCTGGATGTCATACCTCATTTCTGGCCTAATTCCTGGTGTCTTCAGGCTTTCATTCTGTGCAGGTCTGTTGGTTGAGGCCAGGATTTCCTAGCTCTGAGAAAGCACAGATAGAGGTCTGGTGGGAAAAGGGTAGCTACGCAGTACTCTGTAGGGCACAAACCTTGCCCTGAGGCTCAGTTTCTGCACATATTAAATTAGAGTATGGGATTCAGTGATTTCTAAAGGCACATACTTGTATACGTATGCAGGCTGACCCACAGGTTATGAGGCAAGCTAGGAGGGACCAGAGACAGGAAATAAACTTGCGTACTCCCGGTTCCACTGCTTAAAACAACCATCTTGAGCACAGTTCTGGGCAGCCTATCCTTTGCTCAAAATTCCTATATGGACTTTGGGTAAAGTCTTCAATGTCTAGGATAGATTGCCTACCGCTCTGTTATATCCTTATGTTTTTCCCTGTTCTTTTCTCTGAATTATGTTCTCGCCCCACTTGGTCCAAATTTTGCAAGCTCTATTGCCTCTTCCCTTATAAGCTCATCTTTTCTTATTCTTCCCACATTCTGTTCTTAAGCCATAATGAACTATTTTTAATTCCCTGATCCTACCATGATCTCACAATTCTCAGTCTTTGCTTGTGCTGGATCCTTCCCCTGGAGCCCCCGTTTTTGCCCTCTATTTCTTCATTTAACTAATGTCTACTCTTCTCTCAGATCTCATCTTACCTATTGTTTCTCTCAGCAAATCTTCCTCCCCCCCAAGACCTATGTGCCCCTCCTATGCTTTCCCTTGATTATAACCCCAACTAGCCTCTAGCTGCCCCCTTAGCTATGTCTTTTTCTCTGTTGTATCCCTAATATTTAGTCAAGTGCCTGCCTTGTAGTAGGTACAAATACAAAAATAGTTCAATGTAATTTCTCCCCAATCCTGAACATGAATAGCACCTTAAGCTACAACAACTTTCAACTTTGTGTAAAGTATTTATATTCATATTATTGGGCTTTGTTACATGACTGGTTTGAGTAAATGTCATGCTCAGGGGCTTCCACATTAAGTACTCAAGAAATATTTACTTGAAGATGTCCTGTGCTATACAGCAAACAGAAAAAATCAATTGTTCAAATTGGGCCAGTTTTGAGAGTACAAAGTAGCGCTATTAATAATTACCCTGAGACAACAGGCATAAGTTAGGATTACCCTGGGCAAGTGGGACATACAAGCACGCTATTTCCCTAACAACACTCCTTGCCACATCGTTAATAGTTGTCTTGTAGACTTTGATTTCAGATAGGAGGTGGTGGGTCAGGGCAAGCTTCTGGTGTTACACCCACTTTCTAGCATGAGTGTGAAGGATTATCATCTCATTGTCACACAGTAAACAGTGAATTGGTGACAGGGACAGATAAACTGCCCAGAAGTTTTGATCCTCATTATTCTTTACCCCAGTGAATGCTACTTGCCTTTTGTTTAAGTGGGGCACATGGAATGAGCCACATCGCAGTTTAGATGGTTCTTGTACTATAGTAATTAGTCATTATAAAACAGGAGCCAACAAAATCAAATCTGTTTCTTCTTCCTACCCCTGCCAAGGTGATCAAGCATAGTCCTTTAATTGTAATCAGAGGTAGAAATAAAATGACAAAATCATGTGCTTTAGAGAATTAGATTGGAAATTTAGCCATCATCCCAATGCAGCACCCACTTTTTTTTCTTTAAAGAAAAACAAAGAATTTAGACATTTAGACAAAGAGTAACCAACTATTTAAAAGTGTAATCCTCCGAAGTTCTCTTATCCACTCTCTATTTGGGTAAATCAAGCCTCAGCATATATTACATTTGGGTCAGTTTGTAGGTTAGTACTTCCACTGTTATCAGTATTGACAAACTAAGGGCCAAACAGACAATAAGAGAACACTGGAGGCGAACTTTGACAGCTGTGTTGGAAAGGTTGAGAGGAGATAGGAAAGGCAGTGTTAGAATTATAAACTCCAATAACAAGAGTTCCATAGTGTTTACAGTTTGCAATGTGCTTTATGCTCATCATTTTATTAGGTCCATACCATAAAGATACAGAGGAATGTGGGACAGTGAATCCTCATCTATTAGAAGAATGACTGAATGACTGAGGCCCTGGCCGAAGAAAGGACTTGCTCAGGATACCTTTATTGGCAGAGTCAGTCTGAGGCCCCAGATCTCTTGACTCCTAGCCTGAGCATCCTCCCCTGTACTTTATCTGTAGGTTGTATTGGGGATCTAAAGAAATGTGACCTGTCCTACTTGGAATTTGCAAATGCCACCAAAGCCGTTCTCGCTGCTTTTCTTTCTGCTCAGGATATCCTGAAGGGTTCTGGTTCTTTCCTTGCCTGTCTATTATGTCATGTGTAACAGACACGGAGAAAGCTTATAATAAACTAGCCTGCTGAAAGGAAGTTACATATTTAACCAGAGGCTTCTCTATGCCCTGCATGTGTCTGAGCCTCAAGTTACACAGCTGCATCCATATGGGGGATCTGGAACTAAAAGGGATCAGAATTTTAGGTGAGATATTAAGGTTGTGTGGTGTTGCATAAGTCAGCTTGACAGATGAGATAATAGCCTATGTGCCTGGTTGGGACTCTGTAAGGTTCAAATGGAGGGTGAAGACACTAGCCCTTTTGCTTTAAAAAATCATTTTAGGAATGCAAGCATGAACTACTGACCTACTGTTCTCCATGTGTATTTATTTTTATTCAAGTGATTTTTTTTTTTGGTAGAATTGTGCTAATATCATGCATTCAAAATGCATTTGAGTTTTCCTGGTGACCAGTGGAGCCCCATCTAATGTTAGTGTTAGTGAATGAGATCAAAGCATATAGTGACATTTTCGCTTGAAATTATCTTTGAAAAATACCTAGGAAGGTGTCACGTGGGAGCCCAGCACAGCCCATTTTTCCTCCAGCTTGGGACTAATTGATGTTTATTGCTTGAGCACCAGGAGAAGCAGCTAGCTTTTAACTGGGGGCCATGCCAAATCAAGAAAATGGATATCTTTAAATGACAGAATCAGTGAGGTGAGAGAGCACACTGCAGAAAGTGGGCAGAGCCTGTAAAAAAAAAAAAAAAAGAAAGTGGGCAGAGACTGGGACACCCACTGTGGGACAGCAGGCTCACTCCCGCCATGTCCTACTCATCAGAGCCCTGGTGAAGAGGAGCGCTGGCAGCATTTCCATGGTCACCTCTCTCCTCTCATTCCTCTCTCCTCTCCTGCACTCATTCTGAATTTGTGAGGGTTGAATGCACAAAAAGATGGGGCTGCACTTTAATGAGACCATAACCTCGGAGGGGACAATTGGGAAGAACATTTAGGGCAGTATTGTCCAGACTTGACAACCGATTGAAGAGAGGAGTTGGGGAGAGAGAGAAGTCAAGAGCGGGCTGTGATTGGGAAGCTGGCAGAAACAGGAAGGCGTGGAGAACGGAGAACTGGGGTATGTTTGATTCAGAGCCACATTGAGTCTCAGGGCTCTCACATAAAGGCTGGGTGACCTACAGAGGACGCTGATTTCAAGCCACAACCCAAAAGCAAGAAATAAAGATTCAAAAATTGTCTGTAATTGGGAACTTCCAATGAATATTAAATTTAATCTGTAAATTAAGAGAAACCTAATCTCATTTGATTTGACATCTGTCTTGTCCTTTCTTTAGGAATGCATTCACATAGAATGTTTTAAGCTAACAGAGTGAGTAAAGGGCCACAGGTCAGAATATGGGTAAAAACCTCATTAAATATTTCAAAATATATCCTACCATAAACTGTCTAACCCCTAAATTGAAATAATCCAAATATTCATTAATTGATGAATGGATAAACAGAAAACGGTATATCCATACAATGGAATATAATTTGGTGATAAAAAGAACAAAGTATTGATACATACTACAGCATGGATGAACCCTGAAAACATTATGCGAAGTAAAAGAAGCCAGATGCAAAAGTTTACACGTAGTAGGATTCCATTTATATGAAATGTCCAGAATATGCAGATCATAGAGACAGAAAGTAAATTAGTGGTTTCCTGGAGCTGCAGCTACGAATGAGGAATGACTAAATGTAAAAGGGTGCAAGATTTCTTTTGGGGACCATGGAACTTTTCTAATATCAGAATGCAGTGATGGCTATACAATTTTATAAATTTATTAAAAATCACATATATGCTTAAAATGAATACATTTCATGGCATATAAATTATATTTAATTAAATTCAAATGATATATCATGGACCTCTTTTATTCACCTAAAATTATAGTTGGAAATACAGGGTGGGGCAAAAGTAGTTTTACAGTTGTTTGTATGGAAAAGAATACAATAATTAATAAACAATAACACAGAAATAACCTCTGTGTTTCATGTGCTCACAACTGTAAACCTACGTTTGCCCTACCTGTATAACTCTAATCAGTTCCTTATTGTTGGGCAGAGATGCTCTCCCTTTCCCTGACATTTGCTGTCCTTCTCCAGGAGTGGATGAGGCTATGCATTGCAGCCGGAAATGAGGCAAACCACACCCTAAAGCCTATCCCCAGTTGCTGAGATCGTCAAGAACCAGCAGGTCTTCTTCAGCAGTGACACGACTCTACATAGCTTCCTGGAGGAGCCAGCGAGGCTGCCACGACCTGGGCAGACATGGGTCCCTTGCACATCGTCCTTTACCACCTGCTGCTATTGTGTGAAGACAAAACTGTGTTCCAAATTTGTGTTTGTCCCATTAGGCATTGGGGTGTGTCTCTAGGCTCATCGCTGTCTGCTCCATCATTGTCAAAGGAGCCTTGGAGCTGAAGTAGTCAGTCTAGTCAGTCCAGGGGCCCCTTGGGAGGCCTGAGTCAAGCTTTCTCACCAACTCTTTCCCTTGGAGTTAGTTTGATATTGTTACAATACAAAAATTTAAGCAAGTAAATATAAAGATCTCATTGGCTTTATTAAATGATTCTTTAATCAGGCAGCATCCTATCTACTAAGCAGATGGGAGCTCCAATGTGCTGTACAAAATGGAAGGTTATTATGGGCAGAAGGAAGGTGGGGACAAGGAGGTTAAAAGAGTGGATTATTTCAGACAAGGCCTCCTTCTCTTGGGGGAAGACAGGCCTTATCAGACAGATGACCTCACTAATGTTGATCAGGAAATTTCAGGCTGAGTGGTGTAAAATTCCACTCCTGAGAGAGACTGAAACTGCAATTAAGTTAGGAATTCAGTTTCTGTGAGGCTTACCACAAGTGATTTTGGGTCTGTTGTGTTTTTTTTAACAATGCATTGTACACTTGAACCTTAGACAACATGGGTTTGAACTGCATGGGTCCACTTATACAGGGATTTTTTTCAATAAGTCGGTACAGTGCTATAAAAATATTTCCCTTCCTTATAATTTTCTTTAATAACATTTTCCCTCTAGCTTACTTTTTGTAACAATATAGTATATAATGCATACAACACACAACATATGTGTTAATTGACTGTTAATGTTGTTGGTAATGCTTCCAGTAGGCTATTAGTAAAGTTTTTGGGCAAAGTCATACATGGGTTGTCCACCATGCGAGAATCAGCACCCCCAAGCCCTGTGTTGTTCAAACGTCAGCTGTACTGTCTTTGAGTTAGCACGTAGGACAGGCACTGTGTCTACTTTTCTCAGCACTGTATTCCAAGGTGTGGTGCAGTTAATAGGTGTGACGTAGATACTTGTTGTTAGAATAAAAAGGTGATATAAAGTTGTTTCCTTTTCTGTTTGAGCCTCTCTGAAACTTTTTTTTTTAAGATTTTACTTATTTATTTTTAGACAGAGGGGCAGGGAAGGAGAAGGAGAGGGAGAGAAACATCATTGTGTGGTTGCTTCTCGCGTGCACCCTACTGGGGATCTGGCCACCTAGGCATGTGCCCTGACTGGAAGTCAAACCAGTGACCCTTTGGTTTGCAGGCCAGCACTCAATCCACTGAGCCATATCAGCCAGGGCATGAAACTTTTCATTTCTTGGGAACCCAAGAGAGGTTAAAGCTCCACCCATCAACGTTTCTGACACTGAACAATGGCCCCCGGTTGGACTGGACTTCCTGCACTCTGAAGGTTCATTGGCTGTCACAGCTCTTCCAAGTTCTGGGCTTACCTGAGGTCAAAACCCAGCAGATTTGTGCAGGTGGCTGAGTTGGGATAGTCCAAAATACATTCAGATAGTCTGATTCTGTGATGTGGCAAAATGCAAACAGTGATTACTTTAGAGCCACTGGCTGATAACTGGGTTTGAAAACTGCATAAAATTGGGCAGAAACCCAGAAATAGGTACAAATCGTCATGTGTTCACATTGGCTTGAGTTCTCTAAACCAACAAAGGAGCTTGTGACACCATTTTCCCCTCAAGAAAAAAACTTAATACTCAAAAAATGGAGAATGTATTCATTTGGGAAGTGTGAAGACGTAGTCCTTTTTACATTGAAATCATTCTTTTCCCATGGTACATTGAGGTGTACAGAACAGAGAGTAAACAAACCTTTTGTAAACTGCTTATGTTTAATGAAGCATTTACTGAAAGTCTACCACTGCTGTTTACCATATCAAGTTCTCCTTTCTTTAGAAAGGGTTGATGCTTATAAAAGGTCATGTTTGCATCGCACACTAGTACAATAGCCTTTGGAAGAGAAAGTTCAGTTATAGAGCTGGGTATATCAAATATTAGAACTGCCACTTGTGCTTACTTCTTCCTGGAAAAAATGACCTTGGGTATTTTTAAAAAGAATTTATTTAATATAAGGCTGCAAAACAACCAGTGCTTAATTCCGTATTTACTCATGTAGCAGAATTATATCTGTAGATAATTTATAAAATGTAAATGTGAGAAGGCCTAGAACAGAGCACCATGTAGCATGCTAACCTTTGGGAAGACAAATTTGGTCAACAGGTTGAAAGTAGCACCAAATTGAAGAGCTGGGAGAGTGTTGGACAACATCACATCTAAAAACCTAACTGTATGGACAGAGAAACTGAGATCAGAGAGGAGGTGGCTTGCCATGCAGTCACACAGCAGTTTTAGGGGACGGAAAGAATTACAAACCTTCCTCTCCTTGCCTCCTCATACCAGTTGTGGCTCTAATTTCAAATGGTTAGGCTCCTCTGACTCCTCTTCTCCCTTCCCACTGGGCTTCTTACATGCAGGCCTCACCTCTTGAAGAAGTGATGCAATTTTATTTAAATGCCCAGGCTCTACACCTTGTGCATCTTCCTCTGCCTTCAATGCAAAGGAGGAGAAGTAGTAGAATTGAAGGAGAAGGAGGAGTAGGAGAAGGAGAAGAAGGAGGAGGAAGAGGAGGGGAAGGAGAAGGAGTAGAGGGAGAAGGGAGAGGAGGAAGAAGAAGGAAAAGGAGAAGAAGGGGGAACAGTTGAGAGCCCACAATGATCAAGGCAAACACTGTGTTAAGAACTCAGAGATGAATTAGATTCTCAGTTCAGTAGCAGAAAAAGACAAGATGACCAATGACACTATTCAGTCATATGGATTGAGGTGAGCAGAGTAATAGGAGCACTCTGTAGGGGTAATGTGTCCCCTGGAGGTGGTGGTAAGGGCTAGAAGGCCTCGCAAAGGAGGCAATATTGAAGGGGAGCCTGAAGAGATTAGGTAAGAGTTGCTAGGCGGAAGGGGAAGGAAGAGAGCTCCTGGAAGAAAAAACCCGTGTAAAGGCAGGTAAGCATGAACAGGTGAGATGTGTTTGGGGAACCACTAGAACTTCAGTTACTGGAGGATGAGTGCATGTGAAGCACCAGCAGAAATGTCTGAAAAGCTGTGCAAACCACAATAAGGAGTTTGGCCCGATGGGTGTGAGGCTGTGAGAGGCCACATCAGGTTGGTGTTTATCGTCCATGCCCCTCCGGCCCTTATTATTTCTGTGGTGGCGTCTTCATATTTTTTCCTCTTGGTCAGCTGTTGGAGGTTGAGTTCTGTACATGGGAGTATTCCAACTGAGCCCAGGTGGTCACTCAGCAGTGAGAGAGCCAAGTGTCAGGCTGCCTGGGTTCAGGGGGAATCTCCGCTTACCCATGTACTGGCTGTCTTAAGAGCAAGCTACTTAACCTCTCTGGGCTGTACTTTACTCATGGGCAAAATAGAGAAAACGATAATGCCAACCTCAGAAGGGCTTTGTGAGGGTTCAGTGAAAAGCACATGAAAAATCATTAGAGTATTGCCTGGCATATCATAAGCACAAAGAAAAGACTGACATGAGATATACAAAGGCCTCTGGGTAGGGAACCATAATGGATACAAGGAGATGGTGGGACTACAGCCAGGTCTTCCTCAAAGTTTTGTGTGCCATAGCTGGACCAATCAGAATGCTTCTGTTGACCAACAGTGAGCAATCCGAGGATCACATGACCTCTGTCCCACCTGAAATTTTGTGCTTCTTTTAGTCTCTAAATTTATAAATCCAGAGTTCTCTAGCATCGAGTCTGCAAATTTATATACCCTTCTCTTCTTTCCCAACCCCCTGCACACAGCAGGTTTTAATAGGGATGTTGAGAAAAGTGAGAATACAAGAGAAACCAGATCAGCAAATGACAATGAGGCCTTTGATTTGAGTTTGCACTGATGACGACACTGCATGCGTTTGCCAAGCATCCAGTTTACTGTACCTCTTCTACCCCTGGTGAGTGCCGCATGAGTCGAAATCATCTTTTGTGATTAACTTTCTATAATGCTTATGCTAACCTGAGCAATTCATAAATATTTTAGGAGAAACACAGTGATCTTCCCCAACACAGCCATATAACAGTTTCAACATAATTAGTAGTATTTCTGAATCCAACACAGCGCTCTTATAATGCGTATGATGGAGGAAATGAATGACTCTAATTATACCTTATTAAATCTTATTAATCCTCATTAGAACCCTATTATTCTTTATAAGTGGGTTAATGGAAGAAAGAAAAAGAAATGCTGGTCAAGTCCTTTTATATCTGATGAGGATTGGGTGAATTCATTCTCACTTTGTGTATTATCAGGTGTTTTTTATATTAAACAGTAGCCCTCAGAACATGGGATTGCTGAAATGTTGAAGGTAGAGTAAATGAATTGTGTTGGAATAGGATCTGATCTTTTTAAAGCCCCCAAACAAAATCTCTTTTATGAGTTCATTTTTTCCTATTTCAAACTGTTAGTTGGAAAGAGAAAAATATTTCATTATTGCATGGAATAGGTATTCTTGATTGTATTTCTCTTCTACTATCTTCATATTCTTCTATTTGTAAATGAGAACTTGAAAGGAAGAGGGATTAAGCAATTTTGACACAGAAATTTAAAGACTTCGTACAAGGAAGGTGTTAAGTGCAATAATATATGTTTCTACATTTCTTTCTTTAATTCTTGGTCAAAATATCCCACCAAATCCCTGAAGAACTAGGCTTTGGAAATTTCATGAATAGGCAACTCACAGCGTACTCTCAAAATTCATGAATGGGAATTACCATGTTTTGCCATGTATTATGCACAGTTTTTTGCCAAAATTTTTTTAGGGTAAAACAAGGATGTACATTATACATGGGTAGTACTAATTCTGTATCTATGTTTTTAATTCTTTTATTTATGCTTATGCGTTAAAAGTGTAACTCTAGAAAGCAATAAGGATATCTGTATGCAAAATAATACCCTGGAATACGATAACCAGTTTTCTATATAAATAAAAAATTGAATTAAAAAATATTATTTTCCTGATAGTTTCACCCAAAAACATGGGTGTGCATTATACGCGGCAAAATGCCATGAGTCCTGCTGGAGGTCAGGGCTTCCTGGTTGGGTGGAAACTTCAGGGGATTAGTCAGGTGACCTGGATGTGTGGATGTGAGTTCTAGTGCTTTTGTGTTGGGCGAGTCACTTTACCTTTTTTCTCAAATGCGAATTCTCAGATGCAAAAGAGGGACGATACTTTGTCCAATCTAACACTGAGAAAGCGCTTTAATGGCGTGCTCAAGTGAGGGATTATTATTGTAGGTATCAGCAGAATAGAAACAGAGGAAACAAAGTCCCCAGCCCTGGAACGCCTTCCAGGCAATGGCTGACGCACATTATATTGCCTCGACATAGTGAACGGTGGTGGTTTTCATGATTGCTCACATTTACAAATGGCAGAGGAAAAAAATCCAACTCTAACTTTCCAAGAATGGGCTTGCCTTTATTCAAACCAGTTCACCCAATTCGCTGACTTCTTTTTGCAGGTATAAGCACAGAGTAAGGTCTCTGGACTTCTGGACCACTCTGTGAAATAAACGTTAAACTCCAGGGGTTCCTTTATTTGGGCACAGGTTAGAGGAAGTAACCCTCAAGCAATCGACGAGTTTGCTATTCAGGGTTGTCAATCAGGTCTTCCAGGAACTGACTCTTTTCCTCGGGTGGTCGGCGTGGCCCGCTGACATCTAACCTGGTTCACTGCTCTGGGAGGAGGGGATCAGGGCCCTGCCGGGCGTCGGGAGCTCGGATTGGGAATCTGAGCACTCAGGTCCAACGCCCAGGTCCGCGTCGTGTACGACCCTGTACAAGTCATTTCTCTTCCGAGACTTCACTTTTCTCGTGTGTGAAGTGGGCGAGCTGGAAGTTGGTCTCTGCCAGCTCCGACAGCCAGTACGTTTTGAGTCCTGCTGGGAATACAGAGAGAGGCTCAGGAGCGAGTTGTTTCCAGGGCAGGATCTCTGCTGCTCAGACACAGAGCCCTAACTTGGCGCCTTTAAGAGCAGATGCAGGTTCTCCCATTTCTTAAACAGCCCCTCGATTCGACCGCTTCCTCCTCCTACGTCTCCTTCCTCTTCCTCCAGTGCAGGCAAAGCCTCCACACCTCCCTCTTTCTCTTCCTCCTTTGAAAGCTCCTTGCATCCCTGCGTCCCCTTCTCTTCTTCCCAAGAAATAAAATGTCCGCTGTGCGCCCACCTTTTGGCAAAGCCACTGCCCGCCGCGGGCGCCCCCTCCCCCACCAGGCGAGCGTCGCGCGGCGGCTCCACGGGCACCCGCCTTCCCATACCTTACATGGACAAATGCGTGCAGGCAAAGTCAGGAATTCAGGCCCCTGACGTCAGCCTCCAGCTCTCAGGGCACCGCACGGGAGACCGAGGGGAGGGGGTGGGGACGGTGGGAAGGAAGGAGGGGGAAAGGCACCAACCAGCAGTCGCTCCAGCCTTGCCGAAGTTTCACTTTTTGTCTGTGGGTTCGCTCCCGGGCCCCGCGCGAGCTTTCCCGGGATAAGTAGCTTTAGCGAGCAGGGGGACAGCCGGGTGCTGCAAGGTAAGGGCTGGTTGCACGGCCCGGGGCACGGGGCACGGTGCGGGGCGCGGGGCCGGGCCTGTCCGGGGCTGGGGACAATGGGAGGGGGAGTGCCCGGGCACCTCCTCCTACGCTTTTGCCTCCGCCTCCAGCCGCCGCCGCCGCCGCCGCTGCCCCGGCTGCCTCCTCCCAGAGGTATTGTTGCAAATCCTCCTTCCTTCCCCCCACCCTTCGCCCGCGGGTGCCTCGGTAACCCCCAGCCTCCCCGGGCGCGAGCGCCTCTGGGGTGGCAGGAGCGCGAGCGAAAGGTGTGGAGTGCGCGCCCTGCCCGGGCCGAAGGGCCCGCGGTGCGGAAGTGCCGGCCGCGGCGCAATCACGGGGTGCACTCCTTGAAAGGGAGGCCCCGAGTTTTTCGGGAAGCTCAGCCCGCGGGCTGGGCGGGGTTGGAGCCCTTCCCTGCGTGGCCCCAGCCTGGACTTTTCTGGGTCCCCCCAGGGGGCGGAGCCACGCCCAGCTGCTTAGAGCTTTCGCGGAATCCCAGTTGTCACTGTGGAAGGGGCCTAGGAACCCAGTCATCCAAGCCCCCCATTTTACAGTTGGGACAACTGAGGTTCAGAGAGAAGGAAGGCTTCCCTGGAAGTCAGTCTAGCTGCAATGAAAATAAATGGCTCCTGATTTCTAATTTCTTTCTCTAAGTATTTCTCCAACGCCACTGTGTGCCAGGCCCTGTGCTGGGTTGTTGGTTCAGAGAGGCAGGTAAGGCCCAGTTCCTGCCCTCAGGGAGCGCTCAGACCACGGAGGAATCAAACCTGACCCAAGGTAGAAAGTGCTGAGTGCTGAGGAAAAGGCATGGATAACGTTTTAATGGGCTCAGGAAAAGGAGTTTGATTTCCTGGTCTTTGGACAGGGAACAGAGATCGCCCTTTGGGGGCGGGGGGGGGGGGGGGGGGGGGGGGGGGGGGGGGGGGGGGGGGGGGGGAGGTGGGGTCCGCACTTGATCAGGGCTTTTTGAAGGATGGGAATTTTCTGAAGCCAGCCAGGGACATTGAGGGAGACCATCTGTGCCGGGGTGAGGGAGGTTGAGGGGGTGGGGTGGGGCTATAGACCAAAGAATACTACATAAAATGTGGAGAGTGGAGATGAAACTAAATGTTACTGTGTTGGGGGCATGGGGTTGGAGGGAGGGCATATGTGAGATGAGATAATCAGTGGAATGTACCTAGGTATACTGACAGAGCAGTGTCTTTGGGACTTGTTGGTGCTAGGGGGACCAGAAAGATCTTTTCTGTCTCCCCTGCCCTTCCCAGAGATCCACTCAGCCTTTAACACACAATGCAAAAATTTAGGGTCCTCAGTTATTTTCCTAATATCAGACTCATTTTTTCCCCAATTATCTTTCTCTCCTCCATCCCCTTTTCTAAATTGCCTGCCTCCCAATAAAACTTATTCTTACTAAGGTGTTAGTGACTTAATGGCTTACCTCTACCAGATCTTGTGCTTTTTAAGAAAAACTTTAAGTGGAGGGAAGGGAAGCAACTAACCCCGCCCCCCCCCTCCAATCCTCACCCTCCCTCACTCTGACAGACAGGGAAACAAAAATAAAGGCCCAGAGAAAGTGGGTGCCACGGTGAATAGTAATGGATGGTAGGAGGCCAGAATTTCCAACAAGGTTCACTCTACCCTATGACCAGCATTTCTTCTCCAGGGTTCCTGCCAGCATTGGGGACTATTAAAAGGATGAGTATGTGTCTTGCATTTAATCTTTGCAAAATAGTCCCTCAACTCCAACACCAGGCCTTTACCTTCTGGAATGTAGACTCTGGATGGGAGATAAGTGTGTGGGAGTAGCTGTCTGAATGGTAGGGTGCAGGCCTGGGACCTTTGGGTCAGGCAGTTCCCTGGGGTCATGCTCCCAGTAAGCAGCTGGCTAGCCTAGAGCTGGCTTTGGGGATGGGTAGAGGCAGGAGAAGCTGAGCTGGTTAATATGACTAGGACTGATAAGAGACCCCTGAGGTGACATTCTGGTGGAGAGGTCATTGCTCTGGGAGAGGTAGACAGTTTCATCCAGTGGTTGGTGGGAAAAGAGGCTTGATTATGAAGGGTCTTAAAAATACCAGGCTTGGGACTTTGGATATGACTTGAAGTCGTCATTGGAGTGTTTTGAGCAGACTGGGACATGACAGAGGGGAGAGGCTGGTATTGGGAAGCCTTCTGCTGCTCATTTCTAGTGAGAGAGGCAATAATTTGGCCTATAAATTATCATTGGGTGTTCACACATTTACTTGACATATATGACTACCTATTATCCGCCACTGGCAAATATGAAGATTTTACAGCATGTTCCTGTATTTTGGAGACAAATAAGTTTATTTCATCAGTTCTAAGACACTTTTTCATGCTGTCTTATAATCACAGATGTGTCATAGTTGAGCAATTTTTCATTCAAAGTTGATGATGGTACCTCTTACAGTCAATGGTTTAGATTTGATAAAATTTGTTAATCATACCCTGTATGAATGTACAATGCTTTGCACTTTAGAAAACACTTTCTCATCATATTTTCCATTTGAATCTCAAAAGTCCCCTGAGAATTGGGCCTGGTGATACTTTCATCTCCATTGTAACTCTTGCCCAAGGTCACTCAGCTAATTAGAAATGTGCTGAAAATGACAACCCAGAACTTTGACTGTTGGTGTTAATATGTGACTTTATCCTGCTCTGGAACTTGCATGGGTTAATGGGGAGCCAGGGGAGAGTCGGATTGGATTTGGTTTCAGAACTATGGTTTAAGATGCTGGAATGATGATGGGTTTTTGGCCAAGGGCAGAGTAACTCACAGGGACTGGGAAGCCTCCTTAGCCCAGAACTTTGCTGCATTTAATGGAAAATGGACAGGGATATTGAAGATGCCAGATGATACAGTAAGTCCAGAGGATGGAACACGTGGCTCTTTTTACACAGAAAGAAGAGGAGTGTAGGGAGAACATAAGTTCTGGAGCCCACCTATTGTGCACCGAGAACTGGCTGGCCTCCGGAGTGCAAACATGAGGACAGGGCCCTCTCCTTGAGGAGCGTTAGTCTTCGTACGTGCGCACGCTGTTCTCCCGGGATGTTTTGGCTGCTCTGCCCTGAGCAGGTCGATTTCAGAGAAGCCAGCACAGAGGGAGTGGTGTCGGAAGAGACTCTTTGGGCTAAGTAGGAGTTACCCAAGTGGAAGAAGGACAAGTAAGAGTCAATCAATGAGGCAAATGGAGACATAGGGAACATCTGAACGTTGTTTATTCTTGAAGCTGTATTTTGAATGCTTAGCATGAAGGATGCTGTGGGAATTGGAGAAAGGGGAGGACTTTTATTTTTTGCTAAGTAGATTTAAATTTATCTGGTAGGCTATAGGGGCCATTAAATGGCTCTCTAGAGATTCACAGAACAAGTCTGGGCAGGAGCTCTGAAACCATCTCTGGGAATAGGTATTTGGATAGTAATGCAGGAAGCATAGTAACACACTTAAGTAATTGGTTGAATGAACCTGAGACTTTGACCTTGGTGGGTAATTAGGAGTCTTAGCTGTGTGTGTGCATTGGTGGGTGGGGACTCTTCTTGGAACAGGGCTTGGAAAGCTGTGCCTTGCTGGAAGAAACCGAGGTGAGGAAGGGGAGGTAAAGTTGTGCTGTATGCAGGAAGTTCCTATTTCTCTGGCTGGAAATCCAGGGCTTGAAGCTTGAAGGTGTGTATGAAATGGAATGGGAGTGTGTTTTTGGTCCCGGCTCTAAGTCGCTTGGAGGTATGGTGGAAATGGCCAGGGCCTTCCTAACGCAGGTCACAGAAAGGAGACAGCTGTATCCTTGAGGCCTTCATCTCTTCTGACTTTCCACAAACAGGGTGAGCGGGTGGCCAGAGGGTTAATGGGATTCAGGCTTGGAAGCAGCTGAACCACAGAACTGAGGCTAGAAAATGTTAACATTCCTAGTGTTCTTTCTTAATCATAATGGTAATGATAATATAACTTTGAAAAACTTTTGAGTGCTTGACATGTGCTTATGTAGTTCTCATTCTGATTTAGTAAAGTCAGTTTTGTGATTATCAATTTTATTTTGTAGATGAGAGGATGAGTTTGGTTAAATAGGTTTACCACTCTACCAAGTGACACGGCCCAGTTTCCAACCTTTGCCTGATCAATGGCATTGTCTCCACTCGTTCATGTGCCCACAGAATGAAATGTTCAAACCAGCACTGATACCAGCGTTCCTCCTTGGCATTTAATTCAGGGTACATGTACTGGGCCTGGCAGGAGCGTGTCTACGGGTTTATGGCGGGTCTGTGAGCAGTCTCCTCAGTCCCACACTGGTTCTCCACCATTTCCTCAAGATACTGCCATCCCCTCAGCCCTCTGGGTGTTTCCTCTCCCCAGACCTAACCGGAGAAGCCGGAGACTCTGGCAACCCATCTGCACTCCCCGCTGCCAATATTAGCCCTTTCCAGACTTCGGTAGTGATGAGGATTTCCCCCCCCACTTTTATTGAGATATAATTGACATGCATCACTGTCTAAGGCTGGAGGTAAGCAGAGTGGTTTGATTTACATACATTAGGAAATGATTACCACTGTAAGTTTAGTGAGCATTCATCATCTCATGCAGAATACGTAAAAAGCCAAAAAAGAACAAAACTTTCATTGTAATGAGAATTCGGGATTTACTCTGACTTTCATATGTGTCACAGAACAGTGTTAACTGCAGTCACTATGTCATACATTATGTCCCTCGTCCTTAGGTGGTAAGGATTTAGTGGAGGGCCTTGACCTTAGTCATTGCCCTTGCTGTATGTCCCTGGGAAAATGCTAGATGACCTCTGGAGTTGAACCAAATAGCTCTTATTGGATCCTGCTCTCCATGGACATGCAGACTCCTTCCTTGAAGGCTTGCAGGCTCAGAGCTTCCTGTGTCCTACCTGCCTCAGGTGGGTCATTTGCATTACGATGACTCACTGATGCAGGCATTTTCTTGGGAGACACCTCAGGAATGGCATCCAGCAAAGTAAACAGGACCTTGGTGTTCCCATCTTTGAATCCCTATCATCCGTGGTGCCCCTGACGATGTCCAGCAACTTTTATGAAATGAGTGAACTGAACCGATATAAGCACAAATCACTGCTTGACCACCCTGTATGACGGGGGACCCAGGAAACCCTGGGATTTATTTGTGAAAAATTGTGTATTCTTACACGTTTAAACTTCCAGCACCTTCACAGTACTCAGCATTGAAGCAATACACCTACGGGGACCTTTTTTTTCACTGCTCAAAATAGTTTTGAAGTCGTCGATTTTTATGCCTTTTAGTGCTTCTGCTGTGTTTTTGTTTCACCTGCTCTACATAAGCAAAACTTTTCCCTTTGAGGACTTTTTTCATCTGGGGAAACAAACAAACAAACAAAAAAGTCACTCCGGGAGAGATTTGGTGAATAGAGAGGGTGGGGTGTGGGAGTCATACCGTTTTTGGTCAGAAACTGCTGAACACTCAGCACGGCGTGGGCAGGAGTGCTTGTAAATCACCCGTCATGAAATGGGCAAGTGCATTGAAAGAATCTTAAAAAAAAAATTCACGGAAGCCGGATGCAGCCTCTCACAACAACACCAGCTGGTAAAGTGTTACAGATGGGTTCCTAGAACCCTCACCTAGCAGGGGAAGCCTGTACTACAAGGGGCCTGCCCTCCAGAAGATAATTCTGTTTTTTTTTATGTTCTCCCTCATATGTTTGCTTGTCTTTGTCTCCCATCCACCTTAAAGTAAGCTTCAGGAGGATTGCAAGGATACCTTTGTTAATGGTCATGTTCCCAGTGCCCAGAGGAGTGCCTGGCACATAGTAGGCACTCTGGAGGAAGAAAGGGGTTAAGTTCACTGCAACTGCAGATGACAGTGTTGGCGGAAAGGACTCTTTTTAGTGATCCAGAAGCTTGGGCCTGTGGGCACAGGACTCCACGGAGAAATAACTTATGCTGTAGCTGCCACAGAAGCTGTGGACAGTCCTACGTCAGGGTCTAACTAGCTCTTCTGAGAGTCATCGCAACTGAAACTGCTCTTTGACTTTTCCCTCACACAGGTTGTTCTGTCATCTTTGAACGCTCCTCTGCTTTCTCATCCCTGCCTTTGCCTATGCTGTGTTCTCTGCCTGGACTTCCTGGCCTGCCCGGTGTCTCTGCCTTTTGTAAACCAATGATCCTTTAAGTTCAAAGCCAAAACCTATTTTGTGCCATGAAGCCATTTCTGGACTCCTTGTCCCCTTCTAGCCCACGTATGCGTGTGATCACATCTGGCTCAACAACCTCTTCTCTACCTGCCCCTGCCTCCGGGGCTTAGAAGAATTTGGGAGGAGATACAACTTAGACATCATTATTACTAGGTTTGAACCTTATGCTTTGCACTTTGAGAACAAGGTGATTAAGATGATTCTGTTGGAGTTTGAATGTGGTTTGTGGATTTTTTTTTAATGCCATTTATGCCTGTGTGTTGTTTGTGAGAACCAAGCTTCTGACTCCTTGATATCTACTTGGTTCCTTGCTTGTGACAGCACCCCCCTGCCCCCACGCCTGCCTCGCCTGCACACTCCCTCATGTAGTTTGTTCAGCACATGTGTTCTGAGTGATGACCATATGCTAGACAAGAATGCTGGGTACTGGCTTATGAAGACAAGGCCCTGTTTTCAAGGATTTTGACTCTAGTGTAGGAGAGAGATTAAAGTAGAACATGTTAAGGCCTTGTTAGGGCGATAAACAAAGGGCTGATGGGTGCACTAAGAATGGAGTGACAAGCACCTGGAAGAACAGTTGGATACTCCTGGAAAAGTTTGCCTTGGGTTTTGAAGAGAGAGGAGGGCTTCACATGGTGGATGGGGTGGAAGAGCTTTCCAGGCATAGAGACCTTGATATGTATTCGTAAGGCTGAGGCCTAAGGGTGCTGGCGGAATAGAACGGTGTGCTTGGTGATCACTGTGAAAGACGGCCCTGAGGGTTAGATGGTAAAGGCTGCTAGGACAGCTAAGGATGAGGGCAGCCGTTTGGGGAGGCCAGGAGGGCAGGAGGGCTACTGTGACTTGCCCAGCAAGGGAGAGCCTTGTTGCATCTGTGCTTCAGAGAGCTCTGGTGGCAGCATGATAGAGGGTCAGAACCACAGGCAGGGACCTGCTTAGGAGGCTGCTGCAGTGTTCCAGGGCAGAAGATTGTGTACCAGGCCAGCAGCGGAGAGGGAAAAATGGGTTCCGGAAGCTGTTTGCTGTTAGAATCATGTTAGGCAGCTTAGTTCTTACTCTTGTCCTTCTAATTATTTGCTGGCTTATCAGCCTTGGCTGGAAAAACTGTTTTATGTGACCAAAGTTTGTAGGTAGTAGGAGAACCAGCAAGCTGGCAGCCAGTTGTGTTAGCAGTGTGGGCTGGGGCCTTGGTGGCCAGAGGGACCTGCGTCCTCATTGTGCTGGAGAGGAAACTGAGCCCCCCCTGGAAAGGGGCAGACTCGCTCTGTCACACCCTTGTCAGCTGAACTGGAATTGGGCTGTGGCCAGCTCTCCTTCAAAGGTGTTTTTCATTCTGTTTCTGCTGAGCCTGGCCTAACACATTCCTTCTCCACCCGCCCCCACCCCCAGGGGCTTTGCTTAAGAGAATTTGGGAGGGGATATAACTTAGAGATCATTGTTACTAGGCTTGAACCTTGTACTTTGCACTTGGAAAACAAAGTGATTAAGATGGTTCAGTTTGTGTGTGGTTTGTGGATTTATTTCTTTTACTGGCATTTATGCCTATGGCTTGTTTGCCAGAACCAAGCTTCTGATATCTCCCAGGTTTCTTGCTTGTGACAGCCCCACTCCCACCCAGGCACTCCCCTTTTATTTTGACTTATTTTTGCTCACCTGAAGGTTTTCAGGCTGCCAGTATTTGATCTGCTCCTCCCGTTTTTTTTTTCCTTCCCTCTTAAACCTGCCAATCACAACCCATCTCACAGAACCCATTAGTATTTCATAGCCTTCATAGCACTTTTTATGTGGCAAGTACATTTTACAACCGTTTTTATGATTCAGCTTCCACCTGCAATCCAAGAGATGGGTCAGCAGGACCAGCCTTGCCTGTCAGTGTGGGCAAGAATTCCGGGGTGAAGGAGCTTTCCCACACAGTGCTTGGCCTTGAGTGACAGTGAGAATCAGATCCTGTACCAAAAGCTCCTGTCCTGCTCCTTAACCTCTGTAAGTGAGCATGAGAAATTGATGGGGAAGTCCTTAGCAAACCCTCTACATAGGTAGGAAACCCTTGTTATTCTTCACTGTGTGCTAATTAGTAGCATTAGCTGCTCCCTGTGTGTGTGACTTTGGAAGACAACTGAGAATAAGTTTGGAGACTCCAGATCCCTGAGGGTCGGGGCTTTCCTGTGCCCTCATTTTGGCAGTGCCATTTCCAGTGGTTTTGGGTAGAGGAAAAACGAAGACCTGCTTTTGAGCCACGCACTAGCCCCGTAATCTTTGGCAAATTTCAGAATATTCCTGGGCCTCAGTTACCTTCAAATATGTGATATATCTCAGAGCACTTGTGAAAACCAGAGAAATATGCATGACAGTGCTTTCTAAAAAGGTAATGTAGTATGTAATGTGCCAATTCCTGGTACCTAGCCTGGCCTGTCACACAGGGAGGGCACCTCACCCTTCTGGTGGATACTGTGGGATTTAAACCCAGACTGGAGTAAATTCACATCCCAGCTCTGCTCCCTGGGTTAGTCACGGGCACGATGTGGTTTATCAGCTCAGTAATTTTTAGACGTCTTATTGATGGGCCCCTGCGGTTGAGAGCTGTGCGCTCTGCGAAGTGAGGCGAGTGCTGTGGATGTCACGGGCGTTTCTCGTCGCCAGCGAATGGCTGTGCAGCGTTCCTTCCTCCACTGTGACCATCTCACTCCCTTGGACTTTGTGTTGTGTTGTTCAGTCCTGCAGGCTTTGCTTCTACTGGAGCAATTGCTTGTGTCGTGGCCTCCCATCAAAGCAAGCCCATGTACTTCAGATGGGAAACGGGTGCTGAGGGGTGGTAGCAGGCCTTCTTGGGAAACTCGTGTGGGCACCTGAGCAAAGGATCAGGACAGGGCAGGGCTATTTTAGTGACCTTCAAGAAGTGTCCTTTGGCCTCCGTCCTCCTCCCGACGGGCATCTTTTCTGCCATAGCCATTGTTGGCATTCCTTAGTCGTTCAGGCCATTGACCAGCAGCTCAGCTGTCACGTGACAGAGGGCTTCAGGAGGCAGAGAACCTTCCCCATTAGGAGCAGATGGCTGTGGGCAAATGTCATGTGAGTTCCATGACATTTTAAGGAGACCACGTTTTAGGTGTTAGGAGATTCCTGTCCTCAATATTGGCTTCCGTTTCCTTGTCTGTAAAAATGGCTCTAGCAAGTGTACTTGTGTGTGAGGTGGAGGGGCTGCTCTTTCTGGTTTTTCCAGGACAGCCCTGGTGTGTGCCTGTGTCCTGGTGCAGTGTTGGTTGTGTGCCCTTTTACTCTGAGCGATGTTCTGATTTGGAAGGTGAGCGATGCGGCCTACTTGTAGGTGAGTGCTGGCTGAGGTGGTATAAGCAATTTACCTGAGGCCCAGCCTGAGGTGAGGACTCAGCACCCATACACTGTTAGAGGAGATGTTAGGTGCTCAGGAAATGTTTGTTCAGTGAACTGCGTTCCTCAGGTGAGCTCTGAGTGTGTTTGAAGGGCATTCTAAATTGTAGGCACTTAGTGTTTGTTAGATTTGATAAAAATGTGTTAATACCTGTTTAAAATATAAGAAAGTGCCGTGAGAGTGGTATAAATGAAGGACTTACGGAGTGGGGGAGTCCACTGCATGTGTGGAAGCTTGTTGGAAATACTGGGCCTTGGGTTAGGCATTGAAGGACAGGAGGGCTTTCTCTAAGGTGCACTGGGGCAGCTAAAGTTGCTCTGGCTGCTAACATTTAAGAAATAAGATTGCATCTCTGTCCATGTGTATACTCTAGCAGGGTCTTTGAATCTCTTATGTTACATCCAGTGGCCCATCTTGCTAAAGATCTCTAACTATAACTGAACTGTGATAGCCCAATGTGGTACTGAATTCTGTGCCAAGAAGTCTCAGAATAATCTGTACTTACTCTTCCTAATGCATTTCTACTGAATATGGTTCTTGTTTAGTTCCCAGGAATTAAAAAAAACACATGGCACCTGGAGCCTCTGTCGTATTTGGTATGAAAAGGAATCGTTTTCAGGAACTGCAGGAGGGAGCTGCCACCCTGAGGGTAGGGTTTACCCTGACTCATGGGAAAGACAAACTGCTGTGACCCGGAGGGCAGGCAGCACCTTTTCTTAGAACAAGATGAAAGTTAGGTCAGCTTTCCAGTAGTCTGCTTGTTTCCAACCTGGAAATCTTTCTTCTGGGCCACACACAGCCTAGCAGCTTTACTTGAGAATAGGGTTCCAGTAATGGCAGCTACAGAACCCTAAAGATACATTTGTCCATCTATTTGACACAGTCTTGTATTTGTTTATACAACACCGTGTGCCGCGGGTACTCGTGAATGACTGACTGTACATCTAGTCTGGGTTTAGGAGATGTGATCCCTCCCTCAGGGAGGTCATTTAAATCAACACCGTATGTAAAAGTATGTGCAGAAATATCTGGTGGCTTTAATTGAATAGTAACTAACTCTAGGGACCTGGGAGAAACCTCACGTATGAAAACACTGTTATGTGATTGGGCCTTGAAGGATGAATGGGAATTTGTTTGGTGGGCCAGAGGAGAAGGTAGTTAAGCAAGGGAAATACCATGGACAGAGACACAGGGGCGGGAACGTGCACGGTGCTTTGGAAAGTTGGAGTCAATGGGGATGACTGCCTAGCAGAGAGGCCTTGGAGATGAGGGTGGGACTAAGAGTGGCAAAGGTCTTGATGTCTCCATTGAGAAGTTGAGACTGCACGATGACAAAAGCATCAAGTAGGAAGTGGGGTGATCGGATCGGTGCCTTAGGAAAATAGCTGGTTGTAATGTGCTGGATGGATTGGAGGGGAGGGTACTGGAGACGGTGAGATGTGCTGTAACTCAGGCAGGAGATAAAGCAAAGCTGAATTAGATTGAGGAAATGGATGTGAGGGACATTTCAGAGGTAGACTAGAGGGCACCCATTCTCATGTAAGCCAGAGTAACCCCAGACTCTGAACAGGTGACACATGGGAAGTCCACAGCCCTGGTGCCAGCATAACCCAAGATGGTCCCACCCTCTGCCCGGGGTCTTTGGAAGGGTGATGGGGCTCGTGGCTGTCAGTTAGCCATCTGTTGAGGAGACACTCTCCATCTCGTGTTCTCTTCCAAGAATTCCATGAAACCTCTGGCTTCTTAATGGAAGTAGCTCTTTTCAGAGGTGTCAAATCTCGGACCCCTGGAGACCCAAGCAGCATCTGACTGAAATGCTACAGCGAAACTCAGACATCAGTTAAAGACTTGATCTGGAATGTCTTTGAGGTCTATCGATCCTGATTGTTTTCCTTCCTTCCTTCCTTCCTTCCTTCCTCCCCCCTCTCCCTCCCTCCCTTCCTCCCTCCGTACCTCCCTCCCTTCCTTCTTTGGAAAAGATACTTATACCAGTCTTAGCTGGAGGTCCTCTACCCATTCGGCTCCTCGGGATCATTTTAGCAAAATTGGACAAACAGGCAGAGAGTGTTAAAAATAGATGATTGGGCACTAAGATCGGTGGGCTCCTGTCCATGTGGAATAGAGAGGAACCAGCGTTTCCGTGTCAGTAAGTTCACACCCACTTACCAGGGAGATCCTGTGGCCTAGGCTAGCCTGCGTGGGTCTTATCACCGTGGCATCCAGCAACGTCGTCATGTCACTTTCTGCCAGTTGACGTTTTTGTAGCAGTTTAAAATGAAAATGAATTGTGTTTTCCTACAGACCACAGGTAAATCCTCACAGTAGTCCTGTGAGTACTTATCATTACTGTCCAAGCTTTACTGGTCAGGAATTTGAGACGGAGAAAGGTTAAGTGGCTTGCCCAGGGCTTACGCTAATTAGATGCCGGCCCAAGACTTCAACTTCAGTTTTCTGTTTAGCACAATTGCACATTCCTGCTGTTGCCAGCCTGGAATGATCCCCAAGAGAGGCTCCCGGACCCTCATTTAATATTAGGGTCCACATTGAACAAAGGTGGACAGCCCACATCTTTTCCCTTGTATTTCACCGCAAAGTATGACAAATCATTGACCTTAAATAAATGTTTACTGTCTGGCTAAATAACTTGTAAGTTCTTTCAAAGGAGAACACAAGGGACAAAAATACTACATATTTCTATTACTTTTCATACCAGGTGTCATCCGTCCCCCAGAAAGACCACAGTAATTTGTAGTCATTCACCAGTGTGTCTGTCTGCTTTTCCTCTGTATCTTCACCAGGACTTAAGTTTATGACTTGCAGTTGTCTGTGCTGAATTAATATGTAAGAAATGATATTCCATTATTGTTTCAAAGTGTGTTCTTTTGACTACTGAAAAAGTGTCTCAAGAAGGGGCTGAGGTGTGTTTCTCCTGTGTGAATTGTTAAATGGTAGTACTCAGCGGTGGTCTGGGCTGGAGAAGCCTGCTATGGAAGGACTGGAAATGTTTAGTGTTTTCAGTTGCCTAAACTTTATTTATGTGCTAATTCATTCGTTCAGTCAGTGTTTATCCAGCACCTATTATGTGTGCCAGGCACTGTTGCAAGGGCGGTACGTACCACAAAGTAAATACATGAATAAAGTCAGTGATCTTCAGTTCAGCCTCCTCATTTACCATGGTGGCAGTTGAGACCCGGAAATGCTAGGTTAATGGCTTGTTTTGTATCAGAGCCCACCATTTGTTGGAACAGTAAACGTGACTGAAAATGTTTAGCATCAGTAGCTTTTTAAATCATGGAAACATCCTGAAAAGTCCTGAATAGTGCGGTGTAGACAACATCTCCACCCCATGTCTATGTTGAGAAAGCGGAGTCCTGACTTTTGGTTGAGAAAATGTGATTACCTGGTTCAGCCTCGCATAGAACTCCTTTCTAGGCCTACCTACCTCTTACATTTATTCATTCTTAAATAATTATACTTATTTTAAAAACAGAGCTAGAAAACAAAATCATTCTGATCCAAACAGTTTGGACCAACTGTGAACTTTCTTGGACACATTTTTGGTAAATGGGAAGAACAGATGACACATTTCTCTATCAAATAAAATAGTCAATTTAGATTTAATAAGGCAGTTATCTTCAGGTAATAAAAATTCAACTAACTTGCCATAACTATCTTGTTTAAAGTCAATTATGAGCCTCATATTCCTCACTTGCTGGGTAGAATTTAATAGAACTTCAGTTAAGCATTTATTGCTTGTCTAATTCAAAATTAAGTTAATCACCACAGTTGGTAACAGCCACTGAGTATTTAATTAACATGCAGCAAACTATCTTACTGAGTCCAAATAAGATACAGACAGGTTCTGTTTGTTGCCATCCGTTTTCAAGCACCGTTTCCCCCCGTCCCACCTGAAGGGCCTTTGGTTTTACCTTGGCTTTCTCTTCTGGTTTGTCATCTTGGTTTTCTTCTGGTTGACTCTCAACTCGGGTGAACGAGTTGAAGAGGCAGGAGTTCATAGTGTTATGGGAGCTTCTGGCTTTGGGCACAGCTGAGAAACTTCTGTTCCGTTCCATTCCATTCCATTCCATTCCATTCCATTCCATTCCATTCCATTCCATTCTTCAAGAATTATTGAACTTATTCCGTGTGGAAGACATTCTTTTAAATACTTAGGAGCATGTAGAGGAGGTCATACTGACATTATACTCACATTTAGCTTTACTTTCTCATCTTAAGATATGAGAAGATTGAATTTAGTTCATTTAATACACATTCATCGGCCTAAAGTTTGTCAGGTACTCTGCTGGGCGTCCTTGCTCTTGTGGAAGACATGCGGTCTAGTATGAGAAGTGCAGTAGTAGAAACATTGGACGAGGTGCTGCTGCAGGAACGTCGAAGTTCCTTAAATGTTCTGATTCCTAAGACAGTGTTTCCCAAAGTGTTAAAGATTGTGTTCTATGGCAAGAAGTTCCTGTAGCCAAGTAAGTTTGGAAAAGTCCAAGTTAAACAAAATTAAATGGGTATGTTTATCATTGGACTTCTCCGAGCCTTTAGTAAACTAATGCACGTGATGGCCTTCTAAGAGGTTCATTTCCCAAGTTATTTGATCATAGACTTCCTTTCCCCTCCAGGACATTGATTGGGCTTAGTGTTCCAGTGTACTTTGGGAAAAGCTTCTGTGAGCCGTGGATCCTGTCTACCAGCATCTCAGCCGCGGAGGGGGACTCAGGCGTGCACCTCAGTAACTATTGCAGGGTTGGAGGTTCTAATTTGCATGAAAGGTGAGCAAGTGAAGTGAGTGATTGCAGACCTAGGGACTTCAGGCTGGGGTTGAGGGTATAAAATCAGAGCAGGCTTTCCTCATGCCAACGAGCTGGGCTTGTGAGAGAGACAGTGCACGTGTGAGGACAGAGCCCTGGAGGGTTGCCACAGTCACTGGGAGCAGAACCACAGTAAATTCTGACATGACTGATTTGGTTGAGACACCCTAACACATGGACACAACTTAGGCCAATTTTCCTTATAGCCTCAGTCTAGGGAGGAAGAGGCGAGCAGGCTTTTGGTGCAGAGCTCTGCTTTCAGCCTTGTTCCACCTGAGTGACTGCCCATCTGCAGAAGCTGTCACTTCTGTAGGGCATTTGGATGCTTTGTCTGGGGCAGGGCCTCTGCCTTGTGAACCATAGTCTCTTTTAAGAGTGGGTCTTGGTTCCTTGGTGGAGAACTTCATTATAGTTTTCAACTCTTCTAGTTTTCATTTATTCCACGACATACCATTTTTCATCACCTTTCCTTCCTCCCTAACTGCCCATATTCTGATAAATCATTCTCATCTATCTGTATCATGCTTTTCACCTAAGGCAAGCTCCCCTTTTATATTCTTCCTGAGAAGTCATTTACTTTATTTAAAAGAGTGCTACTGATGTTCTCCTGCCCAGTAGTCATTAGCAGACAGAACATACTAGGTGAAATGGAGGATAATTTACACATCTGGTCCCCCATGTCAGGAGACTTGATCTCCGGCTGTGTTCTTTCAGTATTTGCCTTGTTATCCATACCTGTGCAGAAAACAGCACAGGCAAGGAATGGGGAGATCTGGGTTCTGTTTCTGGACCCAAGTCTCCCCCTGTCTGAGCCCTAGCCTATGAAATGTTAGGTGTAGGCTAGCTGTACTCTTAGAGACCTTTCAACTAAGAATGTTGAGGGTTAACGTTTGCTCAGTCAACCTCAGCTGAAGTTAATCTGGATTGTTTGATCAGACACGTATCTCTGAGTCTGACAATGCGATTAAATGTGCAGTAGACAAAGCTCCCTGTCCATGCATCGTGGGCATTCAATGAAAACTGGTTCTCCTACCCCGAGCCTCCTTTTGGACTCATTTTCCTCACATCGTTTGTTGCTTTTTAGTCACATCTCCTCCACTACTCAAGCTTATCTCTTTGCCTGCACTCTTTCCATTCCCCAGCTGGATAGCTCCCTTGCTTCCTAGCTCTTGAGGATTCCTTTTCTTTTTCTTCTAGCTCTGACTGTGCAAGGTATCTATTCCAGAAACTTCTAAAGACAAATGACTACAATGGTGGGGAAGACCAGGGAGTGGCAGTCCTGCTTAGCTGCACATCTTTCCAGGAGACAGTCTGTTCTTCAGAAACATTTCTTTATTGAATAAACATTGTTCAGTGGATGAGAGCAAGTCTTGCCCCTCAGGACCCCACGCCGGAGGTGAGGAGCTCTCTGACTTCTCTTTGACACAGGTGGAAAGCTCAGTCAGTGAGGAACATCATACACTGGAGACAAGGGGTTTTGCTTTCCAGAACTGAGCGAAGAACTGCTAGGTTCTCTGCATGGACTCTTGAGCATCTAGGAAATTAGTCACCTCGAAAGCTTAAGCCAGTTTTGAAGGTCTTTGGCAGCCTGCACGTTTTCTTTTTGCCATGTACCTGGATAGACAATTCAGGGGCGAAGGTGTCAGCAGGCGGCCTGGCAAGGGGCAGACCGGAGGGCATGTTATGGGCTGGTGGTACAAATCATTAAGAATGGTGTGGCAGAGCTCACAGGACACAGCACAGCCCAGAGATACTGTTTACATGCGGAGAGGCCATCCATCGGTAATGGCAGTGAGGGTTCGTTCCACTCCAGTGAAGATTTTCAACAGTTAGGAATTTACCTTGAAAGTTCTTTTCTTCTTCTTTGCATTAAATGTCATACTCACCTTTCAACTTCTGTGATTCATCCTTTGGATTTTCCCTGTTACATGTATACCTTCTTGAAAAATCCAGAAACGCTTTGAAAGCTTTGATGTAACGTGTAGTTCTTAAGAACCTGGGCTCCGGAGCTAGACTGCATCCTGGCTCTACCACTTGACCTCAGTTTGTTACTCTATCTCTTTGGGCTCCTGTTGCCTCATCCATAAAATGGGAATAAGAAAAGTACCTATCTCCTTGTGAAGATTAAATGAGTTGACACATTCCAAGCCCTTAGAACCAAGCCTGACACATGGTAAGCTCCATTCAGTGTTAGCTACTGTTACCACATGCTCTCCCTACAAAGTCAGAAAATTGTGACTTGAAAAAGATACTAGAGATGAATGCGTTCTTTTTGTTATCTTTTGGAAGGAACTTTTAACTTTGGAATAATTTTAGGTTTACAGGAGGGTTGTGAAGATCGTGCAGAGAATTTTCATACACCTCTCACCCAGTTTCCCTCATTTTTGACATCTTACGTTGCCATGGTGCATTTGTGAAAACTAAGAAACTGACATTGGTACATTACTGTCAACTAAACTCTAGACTCTATTTGGGTTTAATCAGTTTTTTCATTAACGTGCTCTTTCTCTTCCAGGGTCCAGTCCAGGGTTCCACATTGGTCCCTCTGACTGATAGATTTCTAGTCAGCCGTCAAACTTGGCAGCCTCTCCCCCTCCACCCCGGATCCCTACCCCAAAGCTGGTTTGTTTCCTCCCCGTTATGTCTCTAGTACTCTACATTTTACCAGCTCCCACCACCATTGCAGTTCTGTGGTCTGTCTCCCCTGCAGGAGCAGGAGCTCCATGAACTCCGGGACCATACATGCTTATTCTCACTGTGTCCTTATCCCCAGCACAGCACCTGGTACAGAGTAGGTGTTCCATAAATATTTGTTAAATGAGAATGAAGTTTAGTTGTCATATCTCTGACTTTAAAACTTCCATTAAAAAAACCAGCTGGGACGTTTTTTTTTGTAGAGAAGCCTGTTACAATCAGTCTGTAATGTGGAATGAATGAATAAATAATGTGGCTGTGGACGAAGTGGGACAGGATGGGACCCACTTCTCTTGCACTCCCCTGCTTTTTCTGCTTTTGGACGGGGCTCTGGCAAAGTAGGGCTTAAGGATCACCACCCTCCAGCCTCTTTGTATTCCGGGGAGGAGACTGAGGCCCCCAAATGGAGAGTGACAGTTTGGGGTGAAACTGGAAGGCCAGAGAAGGCCAGAAAAAAAAAGGGTGGTGGAAGTTCCCTGATGCTGTCCCTGTTGTTGAGTGGATGCATGAGCGACAGTTGGGGACTCTGAGGAGCCGGGTTCGGATTTAGGCGCTGCTGCTACACTCCTTATCAGTTTTCCTGATCTCTGAAGTGCGTTCAGTGGCCAGCGACACCTCACAGTGCTTGATGCTCACAAAGCACCAGTTTCACTTAGTGAAAGTTAAGTGAGCCAAGGCGCTTACTTTTAGCATGGCGTGGTTCTCAGCAAATTTTCCAGAGAGAAGCCTTGAATATTAGGAAACTTCATTTCTAGAAGACTGGGACAAGTTGATGCACAAGCGAGAACAATCATTCCTAAGGAAATCTGTGACTCCCAGGAAGGGAGCCAGTGCCCGATAAGCAGGATACATTGTCCGTGTTTACTCTCGGAGGCTTTTATCACCCATTACCACATTATGTTTCAGTCTGACTTGCACACAGATTGGATCCCTAAACTTCTTCCTGGAATTAAAAATACACACTCGTGGGCAGTATGTGTCTTATAAATTACAGAAAACAGCAGTGTAAAGCCGTGGCGTAGTAAGCACAGTTAAGCCTGTGGCACTGACACCAGGAGGAAGACGGGCATGAGGCAGCTGAGGGGGCACGGGAGCTGGGGGGCCGGATGGGGCAAACAGGTGCGCTGCATGGCGCTCAGTGCCAGCGGGATGGACGGAGCCCCTCTCCACTTGGAAGGAAGAAGCTGAGGGCAGTGAAGGCAGTGGCAGGACCCCAGAGAAGTAAATCCTCAGTATTCTTAAATTTTTTTCATTTTAAAGACTTTGTTTTTTAAGACCAATTTTCAGTTCACAGCAAAATTGAGAGACAGGTGTAGAGATTTCTCATATCCTTCCTGCCCCTGCCCATACATGGCCTTCTCTGTTGTCCACATCCCCACCAGGTGGAACATTGGTCCCAATTATTGTCACCTGGAGCCCGCAGTTTACTTTAGGCCTCGCTTTCAGGGCGGCACAGTCTGTGGGTCTAGACGAGTGTGCAGTGACAGGTTGTGTATCATTATGTCATCCAGAGAACTCCCGCTGCCCTAAAAACCCTCTGTCATCCAGCTGTTCGCCCTTCCCTCCTGCACCCCAACCCCTGGAGACCATGGATCTGTTTACTGTCTCCGCCTTTGTCCTTTTTATCCTGCCATTCAGGGGACCAACGGACTTTTGAAACCTGATTTTCAATGTCTTCCCTCATTCTTGCCTTTGTCACATTTCTTCACTCTGGATTGCTATTCCCTGCTGCCATCACCTGTTTGAATCCAAATTGATTTTCAGGGTCCCACACCTCCTCCATGAAGCTGACCTTGATTTCTATACTTTGCCCCTATGCAGGAAATAACTCTGCTTATGATGTTGCACCGTCCTTTATTGGCAGTGCTTACGTGACATTGAGCACTTTCCGCACCTTCTGTTATAGTTATATATGTGCCTGTCTCATTTTGGGCTTTTCACTTCTTTAAGATGCTCCTTCCTGCCTGGCATGTGACAGATGCACCGGGAACACTTGTTGACTGGATGGACAGTTGCATGGATGAGTGGATGGGCGGACAGATTTGACATCGCCCACGCTACACTCAAATTTAGTTCTTTCAGAATAGCATTGTAGCTTGTTCATCTCTGCACACCCTCGTACCAGTACTGAGAAGATGCCCTCTCATTCATTCATTCACTCATTCATTCATTCATTCACTTACTTGTTCATTCATATTCTACAATAGACTTTCAGGAACTATTTCGGGATTGCAGCAATGAACAGTCTATTTGTTGATAGTCTGCACGGAGAAAGTAGTATTCTTTGGGATGTGTTTTCATACTTGTAAGGTTTATCTGGATTTATTTTTCTTTGGACATATAAGGACTAAGGACAAAATGATTTATTTCGTCTATACGTGTCATTGGAGTACACAACAAATGCTCTCTTGTTCTTTCAGCTGGTTTGTACCAAAGAGATTGCTGGGCTTAGAAAGGCACCGTCTGAGATATATGGCCGTTCCTTATTGACTTGCCTCCAGGATAAACCCCCTTTTCAGTTTGTTAAAAAAGATGGTACCAGGATAACACAGTGCTCCTAGTGTGGCATCCTTGCTAATGTCTTTACTTTTATTTTTTAACGTAGTGACAGAATGCATACTGCTGAGGTGGTGAATGGATAAAAGAAGCGCAGCAGAGTAACTGTTTGTTTCTTAGGGCCTTCTGTGTTAATCACAGGAGGAAGTCCGGACATGGCCAGATGAGAGAGCCAGCTGACCTAACTCATGCTAGATCAAAACCAGAGTGGCAGAGTCAGGAGGAGTTTGATTATCCTACACTGAGGAAACTTGGGGTTCTCAGAAGGATATAGTGGGAGGACCCTAGAGATCCTCTGGTCCAGTGGTTCTCAAACTAGAAGGAGTATCAGAGTCATCCTGGAGGGTTTTCTGGGCTCCAGCCCAGAGATTCTGATGCAGTAGATCATGAACTTGAATTTCTGACAAGCTCATGGCTGGTGCCAATGCTGAGGAGAACTACTGACCTAGTCCGACTGCTGGTTTGCTTGCTTTTTTGTGAATGGGGAAAGGAGATCAGAGATAAAGGACTTGCCCAGAGTCACACAGCTGTCAGGAGCAAAGCTAGTGGCAAAGCAGGAATTCTGACTTGCAGTCTGTCCCTCACTGTCACTGGAAACTAAGAACATACTACTTTCAGTTCTACTGCAGAGTGATAGCTAGCATTCACCAGCTTTGAAAAAACAAACAAACAAACAAACAAACAAACAAACTTATTTTCCAGCACCTTCCATTTGGTCGTCTTCAATTACCTTTGCTCATCAGTTGACCCATAGTTTTGACCACGGTGTGCCCTGGGAATTGCATTTGAGCTGGAGGAGATGTAGCTCTGTGCTAATCTGAAAGCACGGGCTCCAGTGGGTGAGACCTTACCTAAGTTACTCTTTCGTTTTCTCACCTGAAAACGAGGACAGTAACACCTCCTGAGGCTGTGTGTAAAGTGCTGAGCATGTACCTGGCCCTCTGTGCACACTTCGTGGTTGTCGACTCTTGTTGCAATCGTTATTACTAAAGAGAATAAATAAGATGTGGTCCCCACCTTCTCATGCCTAGGTGGCTTCCTGAGTGTTGCGATGGAGAGAAACTGGGAATTAGTGGGACAAACACATGGCTTGGAATTAGGAGAGCTGCGTTCAAGTCCCAGCTCTGGCACTTACTAGCTGTGTGGTCTTGGACAAGTCACCTGACCTCTCTGAGCCATAATTTGAAGCAGGTCAAATAAGTCTAGTAATAGAAGACCATAATGAATAGATGGAAGGATGGAAATTGGTTTACCAGGTGCAAGGTTGGGATTGATGGGGAATGGGTCTGTGGAAGAGACCAGAATGGATCAGAAGGAGCTGCGTGGCCCAAAGCTTGGTGTTGGAATGGGCCGCAGACCTGGGGGTGATCCAGTGATGGTTGGATAGGTCAGCTAGCCCAGAGAGGGGTTTGCTTGCAGTGCAGGAGAGATGCCCTCACTCCCATGTCAGGGTCCCCACCAGTGGAGAGCCTCCAGAACTAGGAGGGAGGACCAGTTGTAGTGAGGTGGGTGCTAGCATGGGAGCATGGCTAGGGAGTCTGGCCAGGGCGATGGCCTCTGCTTTGGACTGGAGCCTTGAGGCACATTCATGGTTCTGCACCCTGGCAGCACAGGAGGGTGAAAGATAGTGATAGTGAGGCAAACCCAGGATTGTCCTTGGCACCTTGCGTACTGGGTTTATTCAGCAGCAAAGAAATTAGATTAGAAAAGACTGAATGTGGTTGCTGTATCTCTCTTGATTGGTTCAGGAGCTAGAGAGGCCCGGCTAGAAGTTGAGGTGGTCCTAGAGAAGATGAAGATAAGCTCTTGCACAAGCCTCCGTTTCCTCATCTGTAAAATGGGAATGCTGATGTTATCTATTAAGGAGTCAAGTGCCAGTACACCTTGCTGGTTGCTGGGAAGGCACTTCATGGTTACCAAATACCAGAGAAAGGCATGGAGTTTATTTTATGTGGAAGCATCAAAGAGCTGGAGAAGAATGGGAGATAGGTGGAGCCACCCGCAGGAGCCAGGAAAGTCATCTGGGAAGAACTGTGGTGGCTGCTGCCCGAGGAGGGTCAGGGCTGCTGGCAGGATGGGACTATGTGACAAGTGCCTAGAGTATAAGAGTCCCTGAAAGTGTGGCTGAGCTGGGGTCAATTTGGTGTATAGTCTTTTGGTGCGGGTGGCCTGCAGCACTCTCAGTGCACCAGTGTGTGAAAAGTGAGGCTCTTGTGGCCTCACCTGGACAGGGATATCAGAGTGATGGATTGAGTTCCTGGGTGTCCAGGCTCTCTCCTCACTTCCCCGCCTGCATGTGCAGGAGGGCCTCATGGATTCAGCTCGCTTCACAGACAGGGAGAATGAAGCACACTAAGTCTGTCCCCAGTGAGTGCCCCCCAGCCCCTTCTCTTCAGCTCCTTCCCCCCTCTCTTTGGCATTCCTAGCTCTCGTGCTCACGCCCTGCCCATTAGACCGATCATTCATGTTTTGCCTTTTTCCACATACTTTCACTGGTCTCTTTTCTCTGTTGCTCAGGGTCTACTCTGAGCACCATGCTGGTTACTGGCTGCTGTTTGCTTTTCCAAGGTCCCAGAACCTCCCTTTCTTCTGATCGTAACTCAAGACTATACAGTGTCCTTTTTCCGATGTTTGTCTTCTGCCCACTGCATCCAACTGGTCTTCTCTGGCTGAAATTAAACCCCTTGTAATCACTTACCTCTACGGTTCTCTGAGCTGTGGGTCACACTGTTGGTCAGTTAGTGAGAGTTTATTAGACAGTTTGCCTTTTGCTAAAAGAGGCATAACTGACTTACGCAGCACGAAGGACATTTGCTGTCTCCGTGTTCATTGCTTGTCATTCCAGGTACCGGGGGAATAAGGTGCACGAGGCACTGTGTCTGTGTCTAGGAGGTTGTGGTCTGCACAGGAAACAGACATGCAAACTGAACTGGGCAGTGGGTGAAGCATTGTTGGGGTGTGTATGCACTGTATGTAGAGGCAATGTCCCACTGGCAGGGCTGCAGCCTGGTGGCTCTGTGGACATTCAGGCATGTTTGGCCACCGAGAAAGAAACAGAGAGAGTCATTTTGAAAGCCTTGATGTGGGCCCTACATAGCTTTCAGTCTCCCCATTCCCTGTTAATCGTGGAAGTGTGCTGACCCCATGCCCTTGACTTTGCCACCACTGAAGCCTGTGCTGGATCTTCCACGGTGGCCTCCCTTTAGGTTGCTTCCATCTTCAGAGTGGGCCTTCTCTCTCTGGTTTATGTGCACATCCTTGACAGGCCAGTCCTGCGTCGGTGCACTGAGATCGCCTCCTGGGGCCCTGCCTCAGCTCTCCAGCTCATTTCCTGTCGGCCCCGTGCCGCTGGGTGCTTGGAGGGCTATCTTGGCTGGTCTCTCTTTCCCTTGGTTTCTCCTGAGACTCCAGAGCCCCGGCCCTTCTGTAGTGCCTGTATCTGGGACATACCTGTTTGCCCAGTGCATTGTTCAGCACTTAGCGGTCCCTCTCTTGCTCTCATACTTCCATGTAAGGCCTGAGTGTCTGCTGCCAGGAACATTCCTCTAATTTACGGGAACCCCATTTTTCATCCTGCCAGGAATCTGTGAGAAGGGGACTTCAGTGTGGCTTCTCTGCAGCCTCTCCTGTCCTCCAGGATCATGACCGCCGGCTGCAGGAGTAAAAAGAAGGCCTCACGTGTGGGGACAAGGGGGACGGGGCCCTGTCTTACCCCATCCTCCTTGTCCCCACACGTGAGGCCTTCTTTTTCTGCGTCTTAAGCTCAGCCTCATCCTGTCTTGGGTCCATTGGGCCTACAATGGCCCTTTCAGGCCTTGCTCTCCTTTGGCCCCTGAGCCTGATGATCAGAAGTGACTCATGAAGCAACGTAAAGGATTGGTTGTGTCGAGTTTTAGGAGGAGGTCAGCATGGCCCTCTAGCAATGCCCCAGACAATGAAAACATGTTGGTTTCATTTCCCAGTTATTTTTATTTCTAGGTACAAATATAGGTACAACCCCATTAAGAGAAAATTAAAGAGAAACAGTTAGTGCTTGGAACTGAGTGGAAGACACTTCCCTGTCGGATCTCGTGCTCTGCCCGGGCCTCTATGACAATCCCTGACTCTACTGTAGAGAACGTGCCCCTCCTCCAGCGTCCCAGCTGGCTTCCTGCCTTCGCACTCACCAGCTCCCACGGCCTGCGGGTAAAATCCTTCCCCATGTGCACCCTGCCATCATCTGACCTTGCCTAAGTTTCAGGGCTGTCTGCTGCCATCCCCTGCCATCACACTGCATTCTTCAGCTACCCTGAGTGTGTGTTACTTACTGGTCACACCGTCTTGCATGCCTGTGAGTCTTAGCACGTGCTTTCCTGTTGGCCAGAGGGCCCTTTGTTGCTCTCTGGTTAAAGCCTGCTCATTCCTCGAAACGCAGCACAGATGTCTCTTCCTCTTGAACTTCCTCTCAATCCCTCGGGAAGAATTGAAAGCAAAAACAAACCCAAATTTTATTACAGTATGTGTGGTGTTGTTCGGAGAGTAGTACATGCTCATAATAAAGTATTTCAAATATGCAGAACCAAATAAAGAAGGAAATGAGAATCACTCAGAAATCCACTACTGAGATACAAACAGCATTTATAATTTTAACATTCCTGAGTAGTTCCTTTCATGACTTTTGGGTGCATTTACGTTTTACTGACTTGATGGCTTACAGTATATACCGTTTTTGGTTTGTCGCCGGTTCACCCAATGGCAGAATGTGAGCACTTTCTCATGGCATTAGCAATTCTTCATCCATATAGTTTTTGATGGCTGTATATTATTCCATCTTAAGAATATGCCATAATTTTTAATCATCTGTTTTTGGTAGCAGGCATTTGAGGTTCTAATTGTTCATCATTGTAAATTGCACTGTGATGAACTTTCTTTTTAGCAAATTCTTTATCTGCATCTCTGATTATTTTCTAAGATTATTTGGAATTGCTCAAAGGGCAAGAACTGTTTTGCAAGCTTGATTTATAAATAACTTATGGTCCCTGAAGAAAATTAGGAATATGTAGAAAAGCACAGAGAAGAAAATAAAAACCACTCATAGCCTCTTGTGATAGCCGATGTGGAATTTGGTGTGTAATCGTGTCTGTGTATCTCTCTAGTTTTCTAGCAGGGGGATCAGCAAACATTTTTTGTAAAGAACCAGATAGTAACTTGGGCTTTCCAGGTCTCGTACAACTTCTGTCATATGTTCTCCTCCTTTTTCTTCTTTTTTAAACTTAAAAATATTAAAACTACCCCGGGTAGTGTGTCATACAAATCCAGCCTGCTGACCTGGTTATAGCCTCCGAGTGAGACTATGCCGTACATACTATTTTGTAATTTTCTCCTCTGTAAGGTAGCTACCTCCTCATTGTTCCTTGTGGTTTTCTGTTTCATGCTGTCCAAATATCATAAATGACTTTTTGCTGGAATGCTCATGGAACCTTAGCTATGCCTCTGATACAGAATTTAAAGCACGTTTTATTGTGAATATACCCTGAGATGTCTCTTTTTCGAGTTTTACTCATTTCTGTCTTTCCAGCCCCAGCACAGTGCCAAGTGGCACTTACTAGATGCCCAGCATGTGTGTGCATATTCACCCCTTTGTCATGACTGTGCTCAGAACATTGCTATGCAGGGTCTGTTTCTTGGGCCAGTAGCTCAGTATCACATGGGACCTTTTAAAAATGAATAATCTTAGCCCCACCCCAGAATCTACATTAAACAAGTCCCTCAAGTGATGTGTGTACACAGCAAGTTTTGGGGAGCACTATTTTAAACTCAGCTCTGCTCTTTTGGGCCTGTACTTATTTACAGGCATTCCCTCCCTCTTCTTTCCATTGGTGGGAACCTCCCGGTAATGCACCCTGGGTATTTTTAAATGCAGGAGTGGGTCTGGTAGGCCAGCACAGTTTCCCGTGTGGTACCAGCTGCCATCTTGCCTACGTGGCTCCCATTGCTTTGGGCCAGGGATGGAAAAAGCAAACATTTATCTTGTGCCTGTTGTGCCAGTTTCTAAGGTGAGGCTTGATGGTCTCAGCTGAAGGGGGCATAGGCATCTTTAAGACTGATCGATGACTCTTAACCTTGAGGCCTAACCAGAGAATTTAAAAAATAAATACATGCTTCCCTCCCTAGTTCTCCTTCGAATCTCTGAGAGATAGGCCTGGGCACGAGTAATTAGAACAAAGGTGCCTAAGTGTTTCTGTCAGGCATCTGCAGTTATTTAAAGATCCAGCAGGCCAGGCCAACATCCAGTTGTAGAGATGAAGAAAGCAAAGCTCAAAGAGGTCACTCAGCCTCCCAAGGTCACAAACATTTTAGTGCACAGGCAGGACTGGATCCCAGGCCTTTTGCCTGAGGATATACTTTCTCAGCATCCTGAGCTGCTTGCAACCTGCAGTGACTGGTAGGAAGTGGAACTGGGCAACAAGGTGGCTCCCCTGTCCTTGGTGCTCAAGGCAGGTGTGTTACAATGCGGCGAGTGACTTGGCAGCCTGGCTGTGAAGAACAGACACCGAGTCACGTGCTCTTTCATTCTTTCCTTTTCTACCTTTGCCCTGCTTCCTATTGTCTGTTTCTGGGGCTATGATGGGAGAGGCTTGAGCGACATCGACAGCTCCCAGTGATTGAGGCAGCTGCTGTGGCATCTGGTGTCGTCTGTCACCTTTGCACAGTGGTGGACAGCACCCTTCCAAACAGTAGCCCACAAATCTGCATTTCTCTGTTTTTGCACTTGTCCCTTTAGTGCCAGGGTTTTGGGTGGGAAGCCTGGTGAGCCCTTGCTTCCAGTCATGCCAACCAGCAGCAAACAGAACAGGGTGCTGGCTGAGGCTTTGCAAACACCCTGTGGAGGGGTGTGCAGACATCGTGGAGAGTCCAGGGGTGTGATCAGCACTCTGGTTATGTGGCAAGCTAGGAGAGGAGACAGGAATGGAACTAATTACTATGATAGCTGCCATTTATTGCATGCTCGAAGTGCCAAACACTCTGCCTGAGCTATATTTCCCTTCCTCTTCTAACAGCCACGAGAGCCTTGAGGAGGTTTGATGCCTTTCCCTAATGGCAGGCTATATGTGAACCCAGGTCTGTGTGATTTTAAGGTTGAGATCTAGTTGTCATGCTGCACTGCTTCCCCAGCTGGCCCTGTGCTCATCCCTCTCCCTGGCTCCTCACAGGGATTGAACCAAGAAGACCATGGAGATAGGTTGAACTCAGTATTGAAGGGCATATGCTAAGAGATACCAACAATTGGGTAGACTGAACCAAGTGTGGGAGATTTCTGGTTGTTGCAGGTGTTCAAAGAGAGATTTTGTGCCTCTTGGTGGGAGATGCTCACCTGGGGATTTGACTGGCCAAGATGTGAATTTAACGGGAGGAACCAGTCACAAAACAAAAAGCACATTAGGTGAAAATGTATAGATTGGGCACTGGTGAGGGGCTGGTTTTTCATCTTTCATGGCTACCTCCGGCCATGAGAACTGTGCTTCAATAGTTTCTGAGTGTCTGTGGTGTGCCATGACTGTTAGGCTCTAGAGTTGTTCTGGGCATGAGGACTTGCCCAGAAGGAGCTCCTCATCCGATGGGGGTGGGAGGACATGTACCCCTGAAAAAAGAAACTCTCCAAGTATGGGGGAAGTGATGAGACTGTGCCTTGGAAACTGAGAAGAAAGGGTGGGTTCTATGAGCAGGAAATTATGTTTTTGAAATACTGGGCTTAAACTGGGCTTTGAAGGATGCATGAAGTCCTTCAGGTTGAGCCCGCTCAGCTGTGTGCTGGGAAGGCAGGTGGGACCCTTGAGTGCAGGACCTTTGATGATAAAGGGTTGAAGAGTGAGTCTTGGGCTTCTTGTTAAAGTTAATAGGGAGCTGTTAAACCATTTTTTTGCAGGGTTGAGGGAAAAGCAGGCATGCCTTCTCTAATTCCATAAGCGTTTGTTGTGTGGCTACTGTGGCAGGAGCTAGCACGCCGACCTATAAGGGTGAGCAGGAGTGAGCTGGAAGGGTGGGGCTAGGGATCTTCCAGGAAGAGGAAGCTGAGTAGCTAAAAGCGCGGGTGAGATTTGGTTATTTCTGTGGGCTTGAGGTGTGGAAGGGTTGTCTGAATCTTTGTCCTCCTTGATCTTGATGAAGTGGGTAGACCTGGACTCAGAGCCTTGGTGTGTGGAGCAGAAGGAGCTGGGGAATTCCCAGTTCGTTAGTTTCTGTTGCTCTGTCTGGTACCTTCTAGTAATTGGAAGCCCAGGAAGGGAGTGACTGGAAGCTCTTGGAAAAAGTTTTCTTTTATCTCTATCTTCCTCCCCCCTCCTTCTGCATGAAATAGATTCCACTGTGTATTACTAACCTATCAGGTACTTTATCTTCCTCCCACCACTTGCAGCTGGTTGCAGTGCTGAGATAATTGGAAAGTTTGTTTTAGCCTTTTGTCAGAACAGTCTGGGGATGCTGGCTTATGGGAAATACAGGCTGCTGCTGCTGCTGCCGTTGCAGTGGAGCCTGGGAATCAGGACTGGGTGGCGTGGTTTTTGCTGTGCTAACACTTGTTTTTTTTTAAAAAAATTATTTATTTATTTTTAGAGGAAGGGAGGGAGAAATATTATCAATATTAATATTGTTTTGTATTAGTTTCAGGTGTACAGCATAGCGGTTAGACAATTGTGTGCTTTACACAGTGTTTCCCATGATGTTTCCAGTATCTAACTGGCACCGCACACAGTTAGCACCATGGCACTGACGGTATTCCCTGTGCTGCACTTTACATCCCCGTGACTGTTTTGTTGTTTTGTGTCAGTTTGTACTTCTCAGTCCCTTTACCTTTTTTACCCAGACTCCTAACCCCCCTCCCCTCTGGCCACCATCAATCTGTTCTCTATGAGTCTGTTTCTGTTTTGTTTGTTCATTTATTTTGTTCATTAGATTCCACATATAAGTGAAATCATATGGTGTTTTTCTTTCTCTGAGTGACTTATTTCACTTAGCTTCATAATATCTTCTAGGTCCATCCATGCTGTTGCAAATGGTATGATTTTGCCTTTTGACCCAGTGATTCCACTTCTGGGCATATATTTGGAGAAACCCAAAACACTAATTTGAAAGAAAAATGCACCCCTATGTTTATGGAAGCATCATTTATAATAGCCAAGCTATGGAAGCAGCCCAAGGGCCCATCCGTAGATGAGTGGATAGAAACTCTGTGGTACATTTACGCAATGGAATATTACTCAGCCGTAGGTTGGATAGTTTGAGGGCAACCTCCAGGTGTTACTCAGTTCTCTATCCAGGCACTCAACACAGCAGAGTGCCTATGCCAACTAATTGCTCAATACAGTATTTGATGTATGAGTAAAGGACTTGTCTCATCCACCTTCATGTGCTGCTCATCCCCAGTGTAAGTTGCTTCTTACCTCCTATGACAGTGTAAGGCTGTTGACAGCGGTGAGACAGTGCCTGGAAAGTACCCTTACATTCATAAGCTGGAAAGTTTTGAAGAATTCATGGAAAATTCTCATGGGAGTATCTGAATAGTTGGCAGCCAGGTGAACACTTGCCAGTGTGTTGCAAACTTACGAACATGGGCCAAGGCATGCAGCTCACAGCTATATTTAAGTAGCGAATCCCAGTACCAATCTTGGTTCAGACGTCATGACGTCCAAGTAAAGGGCCAAGGGCATTCATGTGTCTACAAGAAGGGTGGAGGCAAGAAAATGGTCACTGGTTGTGATATTGGGAGATCAATTCTTAGGCTGTTTTTTTAGTTAAATTCCAGACTTTTTGTTTTTTTGTTTGTATGAAAGAATAGCAAAGCAATGCCCCTGACTCATGGGGACACTTGTAATGGGGAAATTGGTTTATCTTGTAGCTGAGTTGGATCTCAAATCTTTTCCTCATGACAAGGTCATGATTCAGTCCTATTTGAAGCCTCCCCTCCCCTGGACCTCTTCTTCCCCAACAGAGGAAATTTGATGTCACTCCTGTCAAGTTTACGGGGATAGTGTTTGGTGGCTAAGCAGGGAAAAAAGCAGATGGGTACAGAATGGCAGGAGGCAGACCTCCCCATCAGTGTTTTGAGATACTTGTCAGGCAGACTGCTGTCCTGGGCCATCACCTGAGAAGGCTGGCTGCGTTTGGAGCATCTCAGGTGGGTGGGTGCTGAGGTGTGAGACAAGGGCATGAAGCTGGGGTTCCTGACGTCCTAGGCTCCTGGTGATGGAGCTCAGAGCCGTGGGTTTTGGTGGGTCGTGCTGTGTGATCTTCCTAACAAAGCAAGGACCCTGTGGAGTGTGAAATTCTGGGAGATAAGTGTCCTGTCAGGGCCCAGGTTTTGAAAGGCCCTAAATGCTGAGATGGTGTGACAACTAAGTTGTTGGACATTCTGAGAGGGAGTCATTAGGCACTGGCACAGGAGCACCGTGACATTTTGGAAATCCTGAAAATGGGAGCTCATTTGAGTGCTGCTCTGAGCTCCGAGACATGTCGCATGTGGTCCCTGACCTAGCTCCAGCCGTGACTGCAGAGACACCTTTTTCTCCTCCGTTGGTGGCACCCGGAGAAAAGGGTTGGGTTTTAGACCCCAAAAGGCCTGGCTTTGAGTTTGTGCTGATACTTTGTGGCTCTGTGACCTTGGGAACTTTGTCTTTCCCTACCGAGCTCCAGATTCTTCCTTTGTAAATTAGTTGGGGGGGGGGTATTCTTACCCTGTAGGGTGGTTGCCAGGATTGGAGACACTGTCTACCAAGAGTCTGTGCTGGCAAGGGGGAGGCATCCCCCTAAAGGGCAGTCATGAACTAATCTTTACCAGCCCTTGTTCCATCCACAGTGGGTAACGCTCCTTTCTTCCCATAGGCCCCACTGTTTGCAGACTTTGTGCCTTTGCAAATGTAGTTTCTACCTTCTAGAAAGCCACCTCACCTTCACATGTCCCTATTATTTCTGTTTGTTCAGGTTGAGCCTCTGCGTGGTTTCTTCGGGCCCTCCCCAGGCACCCCAGCAGGCAGCTGCCTCCTTCTTTCCTTCTTTCCTGATGTGGGTCATCGCCTACCTTGAGCTGGGAGCTATGACTTCTGTTTACGTCCACCTCACCTGTCAGCTTCCTGAGGGCAAGCTTCCGGTCTGATTCACCTTTGCCCTCCTGTGCCACTGAGCACAATGCCTGGCACATCGTGGGCGCCCAGTAAATAGGTCTTAGGTGACCAAAAAAAAAGAAAAAAAGAGAGAAGTGACTGGGCTGATGGCTGGCATTCCCCTGGCTTTAGAAACCAGAGAGGAGAATTAAAAATGGTTCAGGAATGGAGTGTCAGGCCTGCGGGCTCCTATTTCCTCATTCAGGGTGCAGGTTGGGATTGCCCGGAGCCACAGTTCCTTGAGACTTACCACCTCAGGCCTGAAACTGCCTCCTTTAATTACCTCCTTTCCAGGGAACAGGAGTCCTTGTTGTCTGCCCAGAAGCAGCTAATTATAGCTCCAGCCTCCTGCTGTGGTGGTGCACTTGGAGGCCACAGACTGCCGCCTGAGCTGTCTGTTGATTTTAGGGTTTCCTCAGGGATTCTTTACATTTTCAAGTTTTCATTAGGGACTGCTTTTTATTTGGAAGCCAGGGAAGAGAGTTGAGGGGCATAGAATGTTCAAGATTTTATAGGAAGATGTTAGGAGAGAGTTAAAGAGCTTAGGGAGAAAAGCAGAAGAGGGGAGTTTTTAAAAGGGGGCAAAGTGACTTAAAAGAGGACCTCGTTGTGCATTTAGTAATCTCTATAAGAGTGACATTTTGTGATGATTTCCCCAAGAAAGCCCCTTCACATTTGACTTTTGTGACCTCTGGGTCATGCTCTTTGCAGCTATTCCATTTTCCTTTGAAATAGTATTTTCCTTTAAATTTTGAAGAATTTTAAAGTAAATGCTCATGCTTACAATAAAATCAAATAAGACAAAAAAAGCATTTATAAAATAACCAAGAATTTCTTGTCCCATATCTCCCCACCTCCGCTCCATTGTCTACTTATAACTGTTTTTAATTTCTAATCCTTCTAGTGTTTATTGACGTATCTCTAATAATAGTCTTGTATCTTTAGTTTTTGAGTTATTAGTTTTATATATGTTCGTTAAGTTTTATGATAGGCAAGGACTAGCTTTTTATGCCCACTGGTACTTCCCATCCCCTTTCCTAATTTTTGATTGATTTACCTCTATTTTAGTTTCTTTTATAAGTTAATATCATATGCATAAATCTCCATTTTTTTGTTACCTCAACTTTTGGCAGTATTTCCTTACTCACCTTTTTGTGAGAAGATGTGTCGGGGTTTCTCTGCACTTTCCCTCTCTGACTTCTACTCTCATAATCTGTCAGTTATGTTTATACACTTTGCGTCTCAGTGTTTATAATGGATACATGTGTACAAGCAGCTGTATAAAGTTTTGTAATCATAACTGAGTCTTCTGTGTCTGTGGGTTGATGTCAAAAGCTGCAAACAATCAACATTTACATTATGATTTCTAGGTAACTGTTGCTCAATATTTATGTGCTGTGGTTTCATTTCCTTTTCTAAGGCTCTGAGGTCACCACCTTTAAGCCACTTACAGGGGACTGAATTTTCCCTTAGCATCAAAATCTAACAGATCCTTCTCATTGTTCAAAATGATCACAGGTTTTGTTTGTTTTAGTTCTGTAATGATCATCTGGTGTATTATTATATATGTGTATATGCATATATGCAAATGCAGAACTCCATGTATTTTGGAGTTTAAGGTTATAATTTTTTGGTTGAGAGAAGAAAATTAAGTATTTTCTACGATATCCATATCTTCTTTCTAATTGTTCTCTTACCTGCATGTAATCTATTCTGGGTTTCTTCTTGAAGTTCCATGAACCTTTTATTTTGCACTGGTTTTAAATTTCGCTCATGATTTCTCATGCAGTCTTTTTTTTTCTTGGAGTTTCTGATCGCCTTATTCTATTTTAACTACTGCATCTTTGTCAGAGCTTCAGATATTTCCCCACTCTCACGGAGGAGTCCTGAGTCATGCCATTAGCTGTTGGTTTGTCATCACTGTTCAAAAGAAGATACGTTATTAAGATATTGTCCACCAATGTTTTCTTATACATATTCTTACTAGGCAGTTTTGTTTGCCCTTTTTTCTCCATTGAATATTCATAAACATTTCCAAATTATTTTATAATTTTCATATTTTTAATTGCCAGTCTCACATTCCATTGTGTGGAATACTGTTTTTAAAATTCAGCTATCTACATGTTTTTGAATATGGATTGTTGACAGTGATCTGCTCTTATAAATAACACTGTTATGAGCATTTTAATGCAGAGGCCTTTTTCATTAATTTATTTTATGAGTGCTTAGTAGGGAAAGAAAACTGGGAAACCTATGCTATCTTCTTTGAGGACATATTTCAAAGACTATTCTTGGGTCACCTGGCATTTTTTATTAATTTTTTTTTTTTTTTTTTTTTTTGCGGGGGAGCAATAGCAAACAGGAGAGAAGTACCATTTCTGAATCAGCACCTTGAATTTTCTAGCAGCTTTAGGAAGTGATAGTGTGACTTACTGCAAACCTGGTACTCTCTAGAAATCTACCGAGTATCACTCTCTTTAAATGAGTCCTCTGGCTTCAGCTGAGGCTCTGTAACTTAAGCTCACAGTGTTCTTTATCACCCTAAATTTTATGTAATAATTTTTTTTGCCAAATATTTTCTACATGATTACCTCCAACTGGATCTCTTCTCTCATTCATTGAAATTGTCTCGCAGGGACTGTTGGGAAAATCAGAATGATTCTAAAATAATCAAAGAGGTAGTCCCATTATGAATATTCTGTAAGATCTATAGCTGCTTCTACACATAGTTTATAAGGCAGGGATCTGGGGCATTGCAGGGTTATTAGGACAAAAGGACCACTGTGAAGAAATCCTCAGTCATGGGAAGCCTAAACTTTCATATAACGAAAAGACTGTCCTCTGGTCACCCTACAGCAGTGCATTAGTACAAAACTTCATCAGTCTGGCGACATTTACTCTAGGTATTTACAAAGTCTGTGAGACATTATTACATAAACGGGACCCTAGTCTTTGCAAAGCTTTATTACAATTCATTGATGAGCACTGATCAATGCTAAAGCGTATGTACCCAGTAGCACTATGGAAAAAAACCCCCTGAACTTAATGAGTCACAGTCTAATTATTTTGGATAGTGGGGTGATAATATTACATTGGAGGAAATGATGAGACATAGCACATTGTAACTTGGAGAGGCTGTGGCCCAACAGCTCCATTTTTTATTATAAGAAAAAGGGGACCTGGAGGAGGGAAGGACTCACTCAAGGTCATGTAAGTAGTTAGTGGCAGAACCAAGTCTAGACCCCGTATCTCCTCATTTCTAGTCCTTTGTTCTTTTCTTATTCCATCTTGTACTTGGAAACATTTGCAATTTTGTTTCTAGGTGTGTAAATTGTACTTCATTGAACTGGAAATTACAGAAATTTTCCATCATATGGAATGATGCAGAATATTTAATAATGGAGAGAGTACATTTGCCTGGAATGGAATCAGAAAGAATTTAAGCTCTGAGACATAAGGAGTCATTTCTGAGATGAGGGAAAGTGATAGGCATGCCAGGGCCTTTTCTTAGGATGTAATTGGAGCCACGCTGTTGTTTCTGATCACTGGGGAATTTGGGAGTTTGTTTCTGGCTGAGACACTGCCGGTCTCTAGAACACAGATTCTGTATCTATCAAATAAGAGTTGGGCTTGATGGCCTGGGCTTTGTGGACCGTTCAGCTCTGAGCTTTATGAGTTCATGATTTGGGGTTATGTTCCACGTTTAAGATGACTGGGGGAAAAAACAAGCACAAGACCTTGCTGAATCGCTACCAACATCACCTGCTTTGTTCTGGCTGGGAAGTAGGTCAAAGCTTGTCACACATGAAAATGTGGTGGGCTTCCGCTGTGAGCTCCGCATAGGTCCCAGTTGTGGACACCTGTCTCAGAGGGGCTTTGTGGGAGGGGTTGACATTCAGAGCTGGAGAAGGCATATTTGTGGTCCTAAGTGCTGCAGGCAAGGAGGGGTGATTGATAGGAGAAGAAGCCACTTAGGGGTAGGTGAAAGAAGCACAGCTGGGGGCTGGTAGAAAAAGGGAGAAGCAGGCATATATTGACTGCTTATTTTGTATGGTGAATATATATTTTTTAAATTCCTCCAAAACACACTGAGGAGTAGGTATCATTATTTGGATTTTAAGGATGAAGAGATTGAGGCATTATTTGTCCGTGGTTAGGCTGCTGGTAACTGAGTGTGGATGGAGTCAGTGTTAGTTAGGTCTGATGCCAACCCCCCCTTTGCTTTCACAGTCCAGTGTGGGTGCTGTGTTATGGGTGCTGGGATGGAGTGGTGAAGGACACAGACTGAGTCATGACGTCATGTTGCTTGCAGTCCACGAAGCAAAGTATACAAATCCATACTTTCAGGGGGTGGAAAGTGCTACTCAGGAGAAGACAGCAGCATGAGGAAATAGCGAGTGACAGAGTGACGTGGTGCATGTTTGCATTCTAGTCCATACGTTGGTGCGCGAAGGAGATGTGCTGTGAGCAGCTCTGGCTGGATTGCGGTGCTCGAGGTTAGAACTTAGCCCTGGTTGTGATGTGAGCCAACTGTGTTACTTGGAGAAGTCACCTCTCCATCATTAATACCGCGGAAAGTAAACCCTTCCCGTCCTACTTCACTAGATAAGAAGGGAAGAAGGAGTGAGTCATTTTGATGTATGGTTGTTTTTAAAACCTCAGTAGGTTATAAAAATACAAGGAGTTTTTTTTTTTTTTTTAGTAGTTTTGGTTAACTTTTAAAGGGATAAGTTCTTATATTTCTTTACTGCATTTTGTATGCTTTGAGGAAATATGTTTCCATATTCCTAGGATGAGGTCAGAATGAGTCCCCCCCATCTACCACCTCATGCCAGGTGCAGGAGAATTTGGATTAGGCTTGTCAGCATTAGAGGGCCATTGGAAGTGTGGAGCCTCTAGGTCATATCATCAGAAGGGAGTGAGGATGGACTGGAGGGACAGCCACTGGAGGCAGAGAGATGATTGGGTAGCTGGGGGAGGTGGGAGTCAAACTGGGTCTGACTTCAGATTTGCATTCAGTGGGGCAGTTGTGGCAGTTGTGTGCCAGGCCACAACGGAGAAGGGGGAAGCAAAGGAGATACTGTGAATCAATTCAGCATTGACCGGACACTTGCCTGGGTGGGGAGATCTGGATGCTGAGGAGCTGTGTTCTTCTGGCCCTCAAGAAGCATCCTACCCAGTGATGAATATCTGTCCCGTTCCAAAAAGTATGGATATCCACATTTGGTTTAGTAGTTGAGCTATCCACCTAGATGGAGATGATATTTAAATGTGTGTAATACCTGGTACTGAAGGGGCACTGGCCTTGCCAGGCAAAACTTTCTCATTGTTGGATTGTGGGGAGGTTCAGGGGGTCCTAAGGGAGGGATTGAGAAAATTGGGGTGGTGTGAGGACACTTGAGGGCCTTGGAAGAGAAGCTGCTTACCAGTGGGAATGGTGACATTTAAATATTGTGGCCATCCTTGTTGCTGTATCTCTGTACTGGTGAGTATCACCTTGCATGCGGGTTATTCATTTATCGTTTGGTGTAGTTAGTGTGTGTGAGGCACAGAGGCGGGAATGATCGGAAAGGCTCTGTGGGGTCAGTGATGCTTGAGTTGGGTTTTGTAGAACTTTCCAGGAAAAAGGGGGAACCTGGGTGAGAACATCCAATTGTGAAAGAACACCAAACTTGAGTGGATGGTTGAAGGGTTGGGGGTCAGGGGGTTTGTGCTCAGGTGACTGTGAGCACAGCAGTCCCATTGAAAGAGCGGGGAAGAAAGGAAGAGCCACACATCCGTTTTATCCATCCCACAAGGCAAGAGGAAATGTCCTGAGTCTGGGAAGCAGGCAATTGTTATTTTTACTTTCATCTTAAATAATAACTGCCATGTGCCAGGTGTTAGGCAGTTTTTTAGTATTATCTCTAATCTCCCAGTAACCCCACAAGGTAGAGAATTTTATTCTTCCCTCATCTTACAGGTGAAGAAATCAGGGCACAGAATGTGACTTGCACAGTGTCACACAATGGCAGGAACAGGATTTGAACTTAGGTTTGTCTGACTGCAAAGCCTGAATGTTCTACTCCTTCACTATGTCACCTCTGTGTCCTGCGTATTTATAGTCCCAACCATGAGGAACAGGGTGCTTTTCTTGCCTAGAAGTGTAGCTTGTAACAAAAACCAGAGGCATCAGTGTCTTCTTCTGCAAAATGGGGACCAGAGTTCTTGCTCCAAGTTTTGACGGGACTCAGGAAGTCTCAGCTGCCTTCCAGTCCCCTCAGCAAGACGATGCGTGGGGAGGTGGCTGCTTCGGTCTGTCTGCCCTGTTCTACCTGAGCCTTTGACTCGACTTTCACTCTCAGGAGACCATCTCTTGATGGTGACAGTGAGAATATGCTGACCACATGGATGCTGCATACTTCTGGTCTTGTGACAGGGCTTTCTCAGAGAAAATCAGTAACATGGCTCCCAGGTATGATTTGGCTTCTCCTGTAACTTGACTTCAGGGAGAGCCGGTGTCAGTCATGTCAGTCTGTGTGCCCATCATGTTTCCTCCTCAACGTGAATGTTTGTGTTTTGGAGTTCCGCCCCCACAATAACGCAGGGAAGGCAAACAAAACCCGCTGAGCGGCAGTGTAGCGTGGTGGTCAAGAGCACAGACCTTGAGCCCGATTGCCTGGATTCAGTGCCCAGCTCCGCCGCTGTCTAGCTCTGTGGCTCATTGTGCCTCAGTTTCCTCATCTGTAACATGGGAATAACGATAATGGTACCTATTTCATAGGGGCTGGTGGGAAGGGTAAGTGAATTAATATTTGAAAAGTACTTAGAGAGCTGCCAGCTATAGACGAGTGCCCTGGGAGTGTTTGTAAAACAACAGCAGCAAAATTTTCTGTGTGGGCCCTGCCTTCCCCAGTGTTTAAGACAGCACATGCCATGAGAAGTTAGAGCACTCTGTTTTTTCTTCAAGATCTGCCCAGCGGGGGCACAAGGCTGGCTTCTGCTGTGTGTGGTCAGGCACTGAAGGGTGACACGTTCATGTGCGTGGTCTGGCGGAGACTCGTTGTGATGGCTACTTTGCCACGAGAACTTCACTGGCTCTGGAGAATGTGTGGCTGAGAAATGCCAAGGGGAACAATAATTTATCTTTTGCTGGTAGAACAGAGTTTGGATTTAAGAAAATTTGCAGCTGAGTTTATCTATTTTTAAATTTTTCCTGGCGTTGTAGTCCGTAGCCTGTGTACCAATAGTTTTATCTGGTTGGGTCAGTCAGTGGGTACTTTTTAATTTGGGTTTTAAGAAAATCAGGGCTCACATAAAAAGAAACAACCAAAGATTTGGATTCTGACCGACAGGGTTTAAGACTATGGTGTCCCACTCATGTGTTGCGTCCCTGTGCGCAAGGCCTCCCGCCCCCAGTCTCTGAGCATCCATGAACTCTTCCTGTGCTGCTTGTTTTTTCCTAGCTAAAATTAGGGTGCTGAGTGGTCACATGAGCCCCTGTGTCTCTGGGGTCTGTGAGTGGCCCTCCTTCTCGGTATGTTAGCTGCAGTTTTGAAAGAGGTCTTTTTTGTTTTTGTTTTTAATCCTCACCCAAGAACATGCTTATTGATTTTAGAGAGATGGGAAGGGAAGGAGAGAGGGAGGGAGAGAAACATCAACTTAAGAGAGAAACATCAATTGGTTGCCACGTGCACGTGTCCCCACTGGGGACTGAACCCTCAACGTAGGCGTGTGCCCTGATTGGGAATCAAACCTGCAGCCTTTGGTGTACAGGATGCTCCAATCAACTGAGCCACACCAGCCAGGGCTGAGAGAGTTTTAAAACTCAGGTCTGTTGAGGGTGACTCTGGTCAGCAAAATGAACACATTGATCATCTTTTTTTTTTCTCTCCTCTTGGGAATGGTGCCCCTAGGAAGTCCTCATTTCAGCCTTACACCTTTCTAATCCCCAAACATTTCTGTGTATCATGCCCCCAAAATGGAATGAACTCAACAGTCACTACCATTCAGCTTTCTGCAGTTGTGTGTGGTGGAGGAGATTTTAACTATCACATTTTAAGCGATGTCTGTTTGTACACGTTTTCTGTGGCCCACCTGGAGAAAGGTGTTCGAGGCTCAGCCATGCCCTCTCCTAGGCTCGCTCATGTCCTGCCCCAGTGCTTTTTAGTCTGTGCTTTGTAGGCAAGCTTTATCCAGTTCTGCAAACCTGGGCGCGGACTGACTCAGGGAAAACCTAATTGTTTTCCCTAGAAAAAGCAGAGTGACCGTATCTGCTGTAGTTTTTGAAGGGCGACAGGAAGAGTAGTGATTTGGAAATTAAAATACTAATGTTGATGTAGCCACACAGTTTGTGCATGTTTGTGCACGTGTGCATGCAGGCATGATTAAAGTTTATAACATTTTAAGCTCATATGGCATATATTTATAACGAAGGCAACTTTTGGGTGATTCCTTATTTCCGTATAATACTTTGGTGTTTTCACTGTTTTGTGTTTTGCAATGAGTCTATGACGTGTGTAGAGTTGGGGTTATATTTTTATGGTAGGGAGAGTAGAGTCTCAGAGAGGTAAAGTGGCCTCCTTGAGACCCATGTGAGTGGTAGGTCTTTTGACTAGTTTTTGACAGGCTTGTTTTATTCTAAGAAAATGAGAAAGACTGGCAAAGTAGTTTGTGATTCTTGAAGGAGTCAGTTAGAAGGAATGGAAGTTTATGCTATTTACATTAAGCTGTATCAGTGATTTTCAACTCTGGTGTGCCACAAGCATTTAAAACATGCGTACCTGACTGTTCAGTTGGGAAACCTGACCTCTTTTCCCTTAGATTGTCAAAAAAAAAAATGACAACAATCGACACAATAGCCATCCAGTGTGAATGAATCAAAATCATACTTATTTTGTCAGTTTGGGAAGAAGAAAAAAAACTACATATATTTTGATGTGCTGCAGAATTTTAGTAATTAGTGTGTATGTGCCATGAAATGTAGAGGGCTGGAAATGGCTGAGCTATACCAAGACTGCAGTCACAATCTGACCTGAGATGGGAAATTTAAAGTGTGGTTGATACAGGGGAAGGAGTCGTGGAAAGTTCACTAATTTTCTCAGTGGAAGGATGATCTCTCTCTCCCTACTTCCATCCGTCACCTCACCATTCATTTCTTCATATTAAAAATCATGCACAGTCCTGGCTGGTGTGGCTCAGTGGATTGAGTGCCGGCCTGTGAAGCAAAGGGTCGCTAGTTCATTCCCAGTCAGGGCACATGTCTGGGTTGCTGGCCAGGTCCCCAGTGGGGGGACGTGCAAGAGGCAACCACACATTAATGTTTCTCTTTCTCTCTCCCTTCCTCTCTAAAAATAAATAAATAAAAATCTTCAAAAAAAATCATACACAGTGTGCCAGCTTCATGCTGAGTCCTGTTTCGTCCAAGTTAAATCAGAAAGACATGTGGTTGTTGAGGATGTAAAACGTAGCCAGTTTGAATTGGGATGTGTTGTAAGTATAAACTGTTCATTCCATTTCAAAGGCTCAGTACAAAGCATAATGTAAATTATCTTATTAATACATTTTATGTTCAACACTTATGAGGTGATTATATTTTAGATATATTGGGTTACAAAAGATATTATAAAAATTAATTTTTTCCTGTTTTTTATTGTTTTTTAAAAGTGTGGTTGCTAGAAAATGACACACTTGTGGCTTGAATTTATTTCCATGGGGCTCACACTCTGGAAGCTCGCTGTCTGGTACAGGAAACACAATAGGCACCCATGTGTGCTCCCTGAGGATAGGCCATCCCTCTTCTTTCCTTCTCTGCCTTTATACTTGTGTAAAGTGATGATGGTGGGTGATCGTCATCAGTGTGCTGTGTCAATAGGCCCTTCCCCTGGTTAGTACCATCATCCTCAGCAAAATAAGGAGGGAAATCTCAGGAGTCCATCTCGGCTAGTGTCTGCCTTTGGTCCTGAGCTGGGCTGTCTGCCTCGGCAGAGCCTGATTCTCTCACACACAGCTGGCGTGGCAGCAGGCACCCTGCCCTACTCATGAGCAGTCCTGGAGGGAAGCAAGGCAGAACGATTTCTTGCATTTTCTTTTTAATGTCTCCTTTGGAGCTGCCTTTCTGGATAGCAGAGAGGTGACCTCAGCAGCCAGAGACAAGAAGGAGCAAACTGAGTCATCTCAGGCCCTAATGAGGTTCACGAGGGACCCTTTCTGGGACTGAAGGTCAGGTGAGGTTATGCTGTGCCCAGGGTGAGTTTTGCCTCGGGGCTCCAGGCGGCACTGGAGCAGCGCTGAGCTAATTTTACCCACAGGAGCTGACTATGCTGAAGAGTAGGGCTTATGACATTGGCCTTATCATCCTGTGATGCCCAGAGAGCTCCCAAGGCACAGCCCCGTTATGTCTGGGCTATTTTCCTCCTACAGTTTAATACATTTTTCCATTAGGTGTGCATATCAGCAAGCAGGAAGCTGAAGAGCAAAGAGCTCTGGATTTTGAAGAAGGGAGGCCATGGAGCTGGATTTGGAGCCTGCCTCCACCCCTTGCTTGCTAGCCGTCTGACCTTGGGGAAGTTACTACATAAACTCTCCGAGTCTCAGTTTCCTCATTTGTACAATAGGACATACACCTGTGTCCTAAGATCGTTCCTTGGTTACATACGAGGTAACACTTAGCAAGCAATCGCTCTGTGCCAGTCACTGCTGTTGCTGCTTTATTCATAGTGATTCATCCAATCCTTTAAACACCCACCAGGAAGGTACTATTGCTAACCCTATTTTACAAACAAGGGAACAAGGACAGGGGCAGACAGTTCTGGAGGCCAGTGACTCTGTGGGACTGCACAGAACAGATGGGCGAGGGGTGCAGCCGGCATGCCTTGAAGGTATTGAAGTATTCAGGGGCAAATCTGGAAAAGAAAGAGGTCAAGCCGAGAATTCTGAGGAAAGAGTTAGTACTTGTGCTATAACTGTGCTTCCTGTTATATAAATTAGAGTTTAGATTGACCATAAGCCAGTTTGTGTAGGTCTGTTTAGCTTATGATACCTGCCACTTATGTCCCTAAGATCTGTTTGGCTCATTACAGTGAAGTGAGTAATTTTCCCTTCACAGGCAAGGGAGGGTCCTAGGTATAGAAAGACACAGGTCTTACTTGAACAGATCAAGCAATAGAGGAATGGATGAGCACTTAATTGATCTATTGGTTTTTGTTTTCCCTCTTGCATCTATCAGGCTTAAGTGCAGGAGAGACGTTCCACACAATTTAATGGGAAGGGATTAATTCAAGGAAAAAGATGCTGGATCCTTTCCAAAACTGTTGGAAAGGATGGAGTAGACGGAGCCAGGAGGCCACATCTGGAACTACTGATTGAACTACTACTGAGTTTGTTCCCTAGCTGCAACCCAGGGATAAAGAAGATGACGTCAGGAAGCCATTGCTGAAGCCCTGGAGCCTTTCTCCACACCCTCAGACTTGGTGACAGGGTACTGCATTGCCCGTGGAACAGCATTTTGACTCAGGATCCCAGAATGCTGTTGGCCAGTAGAAATGGCAACAGGGTGATTTAGCTCCATGTTCACCTTCCAAGTCTAACACAAGTACATCTTATTGCTGCAACCTAGTTTACTAGTTTCAAAGGAGTGTGGGAAATGTAGTTTTCGGCAGTCTGCTTCTGCAGGGCAGGAAGACTCTTGAGAGGGTGGGAAGGAGCTCTGATTGAGTCAGTCGAGAGGGTATGTCTGCCACCAACACATTAATTGTAAAATACCCAGAGGTTATTATTCCAGAATATTTAATATGTATAATTAATTATAATACTATCATATAATTAGTTATAATAGCCTACTTAATATTTGTTTATTTACATAAAATATATAACAGTAATATACTTAGTGTCCCCCAAATGCAGGCTATTTGTCCAAACTCAGTTTCTGAATTGGGTTTTTGTTTTGTTTTGTTTCGTTTTGACAACCATGGTTGACCTGTAGTTTTTTAGTTCCGTTTAATCTCTGGGCAGTTGCGCCCTGGACAGCTGTCTTGTTTATGTAATTTGCTCACAAACATTTCTTAAACTCTACGATGAGCCCGGCACCGGGCTAGATTTAGCACTTCGGGTAGAGGTCAGTCATGGGTTCTTCCGCTGGGAGCCCTCACTGGAGAAGAAATACGTCAAGTTCATCATAAGAATAGTACAAGGAAGGTTATGATCAGTGTCCTAGACAGCAAGCTAAGCAAATTCAGAGAAAGGAGATGATTCTGGCTGGACTGAGAAATGGAGGAGTCCTCATGTTGAGTGATAGTGGTCAGGTGATTTTCTGCTGGAGGCAGTACCATCTCTGTAAGGGGTATTTGCAAGAGTGGTGGGGTGTGTTGTCGTTGTTGTCATCTCAGTGCTGGAGGCCAGACCACATTGTCATGTAGTACTCAGGACCAGAGATGCTAGAGTTCCTGTCATGCACGAGACACTGCAGAAATAGCCGCCTTTCTTCAAAGAGCAGTCCCGTTTCTATTGAGAACTGCCATTGGCCTTGAAGATTGTATAGGATATCTGTATTGGATCTCAGAGTAGGAAGGGGAAGTAGGTCAAGTCAGGGAATAATGGGAGTTAAGAGTTCCATCTGAATAAGCAAAGAATGTATGCTGAGTGGCAGTGGAAGGGAGTGTGTAGTGGAAATAGAAGATTGAGTGTGCCTTATTCAGAAACTTGAGCTATTAGATAAAGCACATGGACTTATTCTATTGCCACTGGGAAGCCACTGAAGATACGGGTGCCGGGTCCTTGAAAGCAGAAACCTAGCCTTATCTTCATGCTGTGTATCGGTGGAAATCGGGATGCCTTCTGAATGACTGAATGCCCCAGAGAAGCTGTTCACAGGAATTGGTACCTGTGTTTTGCTGGAGCTGGGATCCTGTGGTCCTGGGATAACCTAATAGTCAACATTTAGACTTTAGGAGAGTATCGGGAAGGGGCTTGGCAGCCTGCTAGGCAGACCATGTCTCCACATCCAAACGAGAGCGCTGTGGTCAGACAACAGCCCTAGCCGCTTACACTATAAAGAGAGAAGCTACTGTCTTAAGAATCTTGAAGAAAAGAGGGTTTCTTTCATTGCCCTCCCTCGTGGAGCCCACAGGCCACGAGGCATGTCAGGTGCATTCTGTGCCGCCTGCGTTAATGCCCTTGCATCTTGAGCATATTAAAAATTGCCAGTCAAACCAGTAATTTGCTGACAAAGTTCATGCCCTGTGACCATGACTGCAGTTGTTCTTGGGGAGCGGTTTGCTGGTCTCAATGGTGATGTTATCACACAGCGTCCCCTGTGCCATCCTGTAGCATAGTGGTGGCTCTTTGGAATTTGGATCAGTCCCTCTTTCTTCTTACCAAATGGGCTTTGGAGTTCGGGAAGGAAAGCTCGGGGTGGAATTGATCAGACACATATGAGTGTGTAAGCATTCATGACCTTGTTAGTTCCTCTCTAATGTTTCATTTCTGAAATCTTCTAGGAAGAGACAGAAAGGGGTGTGTAGGTATGTGGGATGACCTTAGAACCCTCATTGTCTGTCTCAGAGAAGAACAGTGACTTGCCCAGGGTCATGCAGTGAGCTGGCCCCGAGGCCAGCACCTTCTGTGGCAGGGTGTTCATGGCACTCTGTTCCTCAGGGACAGTGTAGTGTGTGTAGGTCTGGAACCAAAGGCCTGCACTTGGCGACTGGCTCAGCTTCCTACTCTATTCTGCAACCTCAGGTTTCCCACCAGTAGAATGGATGTCATGGCCATATGTGGTGTTAAACATTCAAAAAGGTTGGGCACTAATTGTTGGGACCATCTTGAGAAAAAGGATGCAGCACTGAAGAAACTGCTGACTATACCCGGTCACAGAACCTTCCCCACTGCCCAGTAAGGAGATTTTGAGCTCAGATTTGGAGGTGCAGCTCTAGGGGGAAGCATGGTCAAATCTTGGAGTTTTGAGGAATTGAGGTTCACTCTTGTTTGGAGCCAGGACTCCTGGAGTGAGAAAGCGGGACACATGGCTGGAAAGGTGGGTCGGGCCCCTCGGAGACCAGAAGGGCAGACCTGAGGGCAGTTGGGCATGGTTTTCTGTGCAGTTCAGAGCACTGAGGAGTCAGCTGGTGATGAAAGGGGGCTTCACCTGGCAGCCCCTTCATGATGTTCAGGGAACTTGGGGCAAAAGTCAGGCGAGAGACAGGGAATCTTGCAATTGGAGCTGGGGCCTCCAGATGTGGTGATTCCCAAGTTTTGGGCACTTTCTCAGTTATTTTTTGCAGTGGTTCAACTTTTTACTTGAGGTTGTGATAAAAATGTTGTTATTTTATATAAGGGTAGAGCTGTGAAGTTTTTGAGAGTTTTCACACCCATCAACTTCTTAGTTCTGCTCGGCATTCTGGGGAGGTAGAAGATGGGGTTCTTACCCCTGTTTCCCAAATAAGGAAATTGGGACTCAGAGAGCAGATAGGGTTTCTCAGGCTGCTCAGCTGGTCGATGTGGAAGCCAGGCGGTGGGGTGCCACATCTACTGCTCCCTCCTGTGCCAGTTATCTGGCTCAGTGGTTCTCTCAAAAGCACTTTCCACCCTTGACTGTGTTGGTTTACATCCTTGGAAGACTAAGATGGCCATGAATTTCAAAGGTCCCAGAGACAAGCTGTCAGATTTTTCAAAGATGAGCTCTAGGGAATTTTGGACACAAAATGTGTTCCTCCCTCTGGCTCTTTGTAGCTGCCGGGCTTTGTTCAGGTTGAAAAAGTCCATGAGAACAAGGAAGGAGAGAAATGGGCCCCTGTCACTTACTGCGCATCTTTGCACTGGACACAGTGCTTCATGCTTCTCCGCCTGCGCACTTAGGTCAACTTATAGATGACGTGATCGTAACACTGTATTTACTGTAGCTAAGCAGCTTATCTCATATACATGTTAAATTAGCTAATTCTCATGAACACCTCATCTGGTTGATAGCAATATTATTCCCCAGTTCACAGGTGAGAAAAACTGAGGCTTGGCGGGGTTTAAATAACTTCCTTGGGAACACAGATCCAAATAGACTATAATCCAAGTTTCCTAGTTTGGGAATTCTTTTTTCCCTGTTACACTACTTAGGGCCTGTCTCACTGGTAAAAATGCGAAGCTGCTTATGAAGGAGGTGTGTCTCAAACCTTGGAGGTTATAGGAGTAAGAGCCAGAAGATACTATGAAGAGCCCAGGTGGCTGGTGGTTTTCAAGCTGTGCTCCCCTGAGCCTGAGGGACTGCAAGAGTGGGCTTGGGGTTGGGGTGGGTGGTGGGTGGAAGGATTGGAGGTGACAAATGGTGAGAGAAGGTGAGGAAAGGGAAGTTCTGGAGTCCAGTCTGAGCAGTTCTGCTGTTACTGACTTTGCAAACTGAAAAGCGCTGTTGTTAGGGAAAGAAACGTTTGAAACCCACTGTGCTAGCCTAGTTAGTCTTTTTACTAAGTCTGAGAGAAAAGGTGGCTAAGCAAAAGTCACCATTGCGAGGGGTTTTGGGCTTTTTCCTCTTTTTCAAGGAGACGTGCTTTCTGCTCACCTCACTCTAAGGCCTCTGGAGCACCTGGCTGCAAGTTCAAAGGTCGAGCAGCCTCTGAGAAGCTTCCGTCAGAAGCTTCCGGCTGCCCCACACACACGATAGTTGACCTGTGTCTTTCAGCTTGGCTGTGGACCTTGGGAACCTCGCTGAGATTAGTTCCCTGGCCCAGCCTCCAAACACATTGTCTCACTGAATACCTGTGGTGTTGAGTGTTCCCTGGGTACACAGTGGCCAGAGCACAGGCAAGGTTCCTGACGTCAGGGGACGGGTGAGGAGACAGAAACAAGTAAGGACTTTTGTCCAGTATTTTTGGGGATAGTTGTGTTTGTTATACATGATTATCATGTGTGAGAGTTTCGTGAGGATGATTTCATCTCAGAGACATGGAGTGGGGAGAGGCTAGGCAACAGGAAAGGTTAGGCACTGGACAGAATTGTAAGGGGTTGCTTGCCCTGTGACTTTCCACTTACTCTCCCAGGGACTGGCACAGTTCCCTTTTTCTCTAAGCCCTCCTTTCCTCGTCCGTGATGTGGGAAGGGGGCTGGCCAGCTCGCGGTGCTGTTGATGGGATTAAATGGCATGATGTGTGCGACCCGCTGCCAGTACAACTCTCAGCTCAGAGTAAACACTCATTAAATTATAGTTGTTATTGTTATTATTTGGTGGTGAGGAGCCAAAGAGACTATTTTTTAAACTGATCAATGATGTGATTAGAGCTTTGCTTCTCAAAAAAGCACTCTACTTTCAGAAATAGACTGTCACCACCTGGGCCCGCGACAATCGTGGTGTCTGGCTTCAGTTTACTTTTCTGAGTTATCTCTGTTTCCCCCTGACTGTCCACCTCTCCCACTAGTGCTCACACACCTGTGCCACAAATTAATTTAGTGCTTTTCTCCAGTGTTAAACACAAGGAATCTGATGATAAAATGCAAAGCGGCAAACAATCATCACCACACTGAGCGTTCATCAGTCAGCCTTGGGAATGAATTTCTGGGGAAAATCCAGCCCCTCCATAATGACATCGATGATTTGGATCTTTGCAGAAATTGAAGAGAATCCTGATCACTATCGTGTTGGGAGAGGACTGAAGGAAGCCAGACTGGTCCCTCACTCTCAGAGCTTCTTGGGGGCCCTCTGGCTCCCAGGTGACCTGCAGCAGGATCCCTGGTATGTAAATGAGCCTCTTTGCTGCCTTAAGGTTTTGTCTCAAATCTTAAGGAATAGCCGGGAGGTTTTTAATGGATTGGAATTTCTATCTTTTTGCTATCTGCAACTTGAAATATCCTGTGCCCTTGATAATTCACGCTTGGGAGCTTCCTTAGTGCTCTCTGGTAAATAGCTTCTTACTGTTTGCGTATTTCCCCACGGGCGTATTACAGAGAGACTGGAGCCTGGGTTTCTAACAGCTTCTCCTAGGAAAACATTGCAGGTCACGTTTCTGCAACTAAGACTCTGGGGCAGGGCGGTGGGGAGGGGCAGATTCTTCCAAACGTCCATCTCTATTACCTCCTTTTGGCCTGGAATTTGCTTGTGGCTGTAAAGAGAGAGTCTGCCTTGAACATTCCTGTAGACATATGTGACTTTGCATTTGAAAATTTGACAGTCCCTGCCGACCTTCAACTTCAAGAGTGAGTAGTATATAGAAATAACCCTGTAGAGCATCAGATTATTACTCTTTAATTCCCAGAGCCTTCATGTTTCCTTGTCTTGAGGATGACCTCGCTGCTCTCTGCATTTGTAATGGATGCACAGTCATTTACAAGTAATCACACCATGATCCCCTACACGTTTGTACGCCTTCCCGGTCTTTCAGAGGGCTTTCACTCACATTATCTCATTTGATCCTCATAGCCGCTCTGAGAGGCAGACAGAGTGTCTCTTTTAATCTCTAATTTTCAGGTGTGGAAACCAAGGTTTGGAAAGTTAAACATTTGTTTGGAGGTCATACAGCTAGCAGAATTGCACCTGGAATCCCAAGCAGTCTAGCATCTAAGCCAGCGTTCTTTTTACTACTTACTCTTGCTGTGACCTCGGGGGATCCTTAACCTCTCTGAGCCACAGTATTCCTCTCACTAAATTAGGTGCGAGGCTACCTCCAGGGGTAATTGCCAGAGGGACTAAATGAGACTATCTGGGAAAGCATTTACCAACCAGGAAAGCATGTTTCTAATGTGAGGCAGCATTGCTACTTATACCTTACATCCAAAACAGTGCCATCAGAACTGTGGCAGAAAAGAAGATTTCTCCCCCTTTCTGTGAAGATACCAAGGCTAGAATGGTGCTGGAGGTGTCAGGGATCACGACCTCCCAGCTGTGTGGCCAGCTGTGTGGCCCTGAGGTCCTGCCTGCAGGCCGCTGACAGCACTTGTGTTGGAAAGGCCCTCTCATTCCACAGAGCTCTGTTTTCATGTGCCTTGGGACAGCCTTGTATCCTGGAGACAGCTTTCGGTCTGGCAGGACTGGAGAGCAGCAGTGGGGAGCTGGGAATGGGATGTGCGTTCCTGAGCTTTGTCCACAGGGGATGGGAATGCGTCATGGTGATGAGGTAGAGGCAGGCAAGGAACTGGTCCAGAAGGCCTAACTTCTCCCATTTCTCAGTGACTGGGATTTAATAGGATACATCTTGTGAATCCATAAGGCCAGTAGCATATATGCAGAACAGGATGCTTAGCAGTAACACTCATTGGAAAACCGAAAAAGGATGGATTTCAAGTTGGCAACCAATGCATTAGGAGCTAGCAATGTGATGCGGTCAGGAAACAGCCAGAGTGAAACACTGAGGGATGAGATCTTGGAGAGCTTCATAGGGAGCCAGATTTTGTTTCCATATAAGGAAGAACTTTCTGTTGGAAAGATGGAATCTGCAGCTTCAGGAGATGATCTTCACCTCACCGGAGACCTCAGGGCTACCATGGAGGGATTCATTGACAGGGGGCGGGGGCATCGGCTCAATGGCCTTTGTGGTTTTCTCCTCTTGAGATCCCTGATCCAGTGGTTCTCGGTGGTCAAGAGGGAGAGAGGCACACATACATTAAGGAATGGAGAGACCCTTTGTGGATTTGAAAACTGGTCTCTAAATGCTACTTGCAAAATGGAGGGTAGATAAAGACTATCATTCTGCTTTTTGTAACTATCCCTGTAGCTCCCTCCTTGGTCCTTGGTTTTCCAGAATTCCCAGGCCATCCATGGGCAGCTGTTTTTCATGGAATATCTCTTGCATCTGTTAGAATATACCTGTTGCAATATCGCAAGGGACTTTGAGCTCCTGACAAGATGACAGTCTTTCTATAGAACCACTAACTCTGATGGCTGGTCTAGTCTTCTGAGTTACGTGTGAGGACCCTCTCTTTACCCTCTTCAGGCCTGCCTCTGGGACCCCCTGGGATACTGCAGTGGTGAGAATTCTGTACTGAGCTCTGGTTCTGGCGTGTGGGGGTAGGTTCTCTGATCCTGTCTCCTTATCTTATTTAATTGTCACTTATATTTGTGTTCGTTGATGAAGCACGCCATAAATTAGCAATGTTTGCAGTTTTTCAGGTACTTGTGGCATGCTTGCAAAAATGAGTAATCCAAATAAATGTGTCATGACTATTTGTTCAGAACAAGTGGGGGCTGCTTTTAGAGCACATAGCTGGACTATTTGGGGATAGCTACCCAATTTGTAGGTAAGACTATGTAACCTACAAGAGGAGAACTGATTTGTCCCATATTTTAAGGAGCAATTCATCTGGGCTTAGAGCTTGGGTCGCCTTACTCCTTGACCAGTGCTGTTTATTGCTAGAAGATTCTCTGTGGATGAGAACAAGCAACCTCCTGGTGTGGGCCCAGGGGCCAGGAAGTGGGTGATAATTCTAAACCCGCTCATCTTACCTGCGAAAGCCTTTACAGCCAATAGTAGAACAGGATCACACTAAGAGGTAGAACCACAGGGAAGCCACGATATGGCCTCCCTTCTCTGAGCCAACCCCTCTTTACCCATAGCACCATTTCCCCCAGCATTTCATCTCTCTCCTTTCTCCTTTTCTAAATTAGTCCGGAGTTATTTTAGACCAGATTCATTTCTGACTGACTTCACCGGTCCGATTTAGTCATTGAGCACTACTCAGGAACTTAGGATTGAAATTAATCTTACAAATTAAACTGGGCATTCCACTCTCCTATTCCCCCCAGTCCTACCTCCACCCAGTGTTCCCTGAGAGTCTGCTCTTATTCTGGGTCTTCTTGCCTGCTGTCTGTCCTATGAAGAGCTCAGGCAAAACTAAGTTTTCAGGAGGAATCTCCACCCAAGAGAGTCAGGAATTGAGGTCCAAGAGTGGGGATTGTTTTAGGACGCATCTGTTATTAAAGTAAATGCAGACTGGATTCTGGGTGTCCTCTTCAGGGGAATCCTCCCAAACACCCCCCTTACCCTGAATTAATAGGTTGACTTCGTAAATGTAGTTACATTCTGGATGACCCCATTCCTAAGGTGAACTTATGGACTTTCAAACCAGTCCCTTCCTTGTTTGGGTGGGGGAGTCTGTGGAGCAGTTCAGACTCCACTTCTTTTGGGGTTAATCATTTACTCCCTGTAAGGAATTCTGTCTTAAGTGGGGCATGTTCTTCAAGTGCCAGAGGACAGAAGGGTGATTTTTCTGACATCCTCCGGCCTGCTTCCCCATATATGGAAATGTTTACCCACCACACTGATCTATTGGAAGAGAAGGAGGTGACTCAGGGTTTAGGAGAAGCAGGATTTGAATTCTTGTTTCCAGAAACAAAGTTGCGCCCCTCCCCCCTCTGCCTGCATCCCTCCCCTCCATTCCTTTGCCCCTAGTTCTGGAAGCTGAGGAGAGAATGTCTCAGTGCTCTTCCCCTCTGGCCTTGGGATCACCTCCTTGCAATAGGACTCGGGGTGTGTGAGAGGGAGTGAGAGCCAGCGGACAGCCAGCTGCCTGCGGGGGCTGACGTCGCGTGAGTACCTCATTATTGCCAGAGCGAATGGTATTTCTGCTCCCAGACCCTGCGTTTGCAGCCCTGACAGCTGGCTGGTGATGGGGCTTGTTGCTGGGAGCACTGGTGCTTTAACTCGGGGTGTGGACAGCTGCTTTCCCAGGGGATTACTCCTCATAGTGGGATTTAGAGCCAGGCTCTGCCTGAGGAAACATGCTATTCGTGTGTAGAAAAATTAGATATTTTCTCCCACCTGAGGCCTAACCTGAACTGGGTGGAAAGATAATTTGGGAGTGTCATCTGTCTGATTGCTAGGGCTAAAGCAACCAGACAGAAGGGATGTTTGGGGTTGCTTGGGCAGGGCTAGTTTTAACTTGGAAGACAGAACTATGGTTGGACTTAAGAGTATGCAGAATGTTGCTATATAACATTTGCATACCATCCACAGTTTGGGAAAACACCTGGCAGGTGGGACATCTGTGTGGTTTTGATGGACTGTTGGAGGTAGAAGGGCACTTAGATGCCATTCAGTTGACTTGTCTCATTTTGCAGCGTGACAGTGGGCAGTGGAGGCCCGGAGAGCCTGGCTAACTTGCCTTGCAGGTATATGGGTAATTAGGTGGGATCAGCACACAGATCTTCTCACTCTGTGTTCATTCTTCCTTCCACTACAGAAAAGCTGTTCCTTCAGGCAGAGGCAGAAAACATGCCCATTTTGCAGATGAGGAAATTGGGATTCAGAGATGCCAGAGTTGCCTACATTTACTGATCTTATTGGTGAGAAATTGAGAACTGGAACCACACCCTCACAGTTCAGACCTCTTTCAGTCATGTTACGTGGGCTTAGCTGCCTGAATTTATTTTTTAAAGTTTTACTCTTTCCCCCTTCTTTGGTTTTTACTTATCTTTTCCTGTTTTTGATCATGTGAATGTTGTTTGAATGTGAGCTGCTACCTTCTGATCTGCTTTGCTGCCTGTGTCTTTTCCTTTTCTGAAAGGGGATGATAGCTTATCCAAAAGGCAGGACTGAAGAGTGGAACCCTTTATTTTGGTTCTACCTGTGGCAGTGGAAACGGTGAATGGGCCTTGAAAGAAATTGAGCTGGGCTGTCCATCTAAGCCTCTGCCGCTCTTCTTGAAGCTGCAAAAATTCTGGAGTATTTTTCCCTCCCATTCAAAGGTGAGCTCTGATTCTGGGTAGATTTTAAACACACACACACACACACACACACACACGCACACACACACACACACACACACACACACACACACACTTCTTTTTTAGCCTTTTTAATGCAGTGCCAGCATCTGACAGGGACCAAGAGGACACCACTCTAGTACAGTCCACCAGATGTGATAATGAGTAACTCTTTCTGGTCAGTTCAGTTTCTGATCAATTGGGGGGTCACTTACTTCAATTCAGGGAAGATGATGGAGCTGCATTTTGATGAAGAACTTTGATGCCAGTGGCATTGGGTGGCAGGCTTTAGTAGAGTATAGAGTAGGAAAAGTGCTCTGAGACCTGTGTTTGTTCTGGTCAGTGTTGAAGAGAGGGGATGGAGCTTGCTAAGCTGCTTTGAAGCCCTGGGGAGAGGCTGCATGCACCCTGTCTTCTCCACAGGGCCTGTGGCTGTGTGGGGCTGGGAGGTCCTGCTCATGCCTGGGAGGAGGCTGCCTGGAAGCCTGAAGGCTTGGGGTGTTTTTCTGCTGTGGTGCTGATGGACAGGGGCACTAAGGGTTTAGGGTCGGTGATACCAGTGTGAACCCTATTCCTGTTAATGACGAGAACTGGTGTAAACTGGTTACTTCCTGGTACCTAGTGTGGTGCTAAGCACTTGACCCAGATCACAGAGTCACTACTACAGCTACCCGTAAGTACATACTATTTTTAAAAATTTTTACTTTTAATTTTGGCAAAATACACATGTAGCATTTGCCGTCTCAACCATTTTAGGATGCACAACTCAGTAGGGTTTAATACTGTCTTATGCACAACCAATCTCCAGAACGTTTCTCGTCTTGCAAAACTGTGACTCTGCCCATTTAAGCATTAACTCCTCACTCTCTGCTTTCCCCAGCCCCTGACGTCCACCAGCCACCTCCTCTTTCCCTGAGTTTGACTGCTCTAGGGATCTCACAGAAGTGTGATCGGGCAGTGTCGGTCCTTCAGTGACTGGCTTATTTCACTTAGAGTACGTCCTCAAGGTTCATCCTGTTGTAGCCTGTGTCACAATTTCCTTCCTTTTTAAGGAAGGATAATATTCCCCTGTACATATATACTCCATTTTTTTACCCATTTAGGTATTATTTTCTTAACCTCCGTTTTATAAAGGAACAGCCTGAGACTTTGAGGCTTTAAGTAAATTGCCCACAGTCACACCATCAGTAGTGGAGCTGGGATTTGAACCCAGTAGTGTGACTTCGGAATGCATGTGATCAGGAGTAAGCAGATCCTGGGTTTTAGCGGACAAGAGTGTGAAAAACCAGTGCCTTTCTCAACTGGATAGTGGCACCTCTTTTCACAAGTTGCGGTGACATGTCAATAGCCAAGTGTTCTAAAGGAATGTCCACAGGTATTTTTCTCTGTTTTGTTTTGACTTCTGGGGATCTCAGGGCCAAACATGAAGCCCGTTTATAACAAAGAACATAGGACTTACGGCTCCTATTTTTTGTAACCTTTTTATCACCTTATCTCTCCATCTTCCTCCCCAGGTTTTTCACTTTAAAAAAAGGTCATGAACGATGTGCATCTTTTGTCAGGTACTTTAGATCCCTTCTGGAACAAGGCAACATATATAAATCAGTGACATGGCATCAGGTATTTTTGTTGTTATATCTAAGGAACAGCTGGTCTGTGGACAGAGATTGAAGATGTGAGCTTCTGACCTGGCTCTGCTGCTCCAGTGTTTATTTTATTCTATTTTTTTTTAATCCTCACCTGATGACATTTTTCATTGCCTTTTAGAGAGAGGAAGGAAGAGAGGAAGGGAGAGAGAGAAACATTGATGTAAGAAAGAAACATTGATTGGTTGCCTCTTGTACGTGCCCAGACAAGGATGATACATGCCCGGACAGGGATCGAACCCTCAGCATAGGCATGCGCCCTGACTAGGAATCAAACCTGCAATCTTGCGGTTATAGGACAGTGCCCAACCCGCTGGGCCACCCCAGCCAGGGCTCACTCAGTGTTTAACTTTGGTGATGATGCATGCTCCTTTCTGAGGCTCAGTTTTCCCACCTGGAAGATGGGTTGTTGGTGATGGAGGCGAACGTTTCTTCTGTGCTGAGTCCTACGCTAGGTGCAACCCAGGATTTATCACTGTTAAATCTCCCAGCACTCCTACTCGCCAGGTGCTGTTATCCCCATTTTACCTGAGGAAAGTAAAGCCGAGAGAAGGGGGGAAACTTGCCCAGGCTTTTATAGCTCCTGAGTGCCAGCATTAGTGATCCATGTCTGCCTCTGGAGCCCAGGGCGTTAGCCACAGTTTTGGGCTACTTGCTCTTCAGCAGTCTGTGAGGTTTCTTTCATCAGGGGCATGTGTTCGTCTCATTTTATTAAATCTTTATTGGGTTCCCACTCATGTGCCTTGTACTGTTCTGGGCGCTGATCCAGCACTGGGTTTAGAGTGAAGAAAAAGACACAGGCAACAATGATCCCTTGGAGCTTGCATTCCAGTCAGGGTATGCGGAGGAGGCAGATATTAAATGAACACATAAACAGGAGAGAATGATTAAGTCACACTTCGGAGGATTCACACAGCCGGGTGCTCTGACTGAGTGAATGGAGGAAGGGCTCTGGGAGGTGATTGTTTAAGCTGAAATCTGAATGACAAGAAGCCGGTCACGTAAAAGTCAGGAGAAGAGCATTGCTGGCAGAGGGCATGATCCATGCAAGGGCGTGGAGTGAGAATGGGTTTGTGTTTGAGGAACAGAAGGAGCGCAGTGTGCTGGAAGGCTGTGGGCTCCAGGGGGAAGAGCCTGAGACAAGAGTGGGGATGGCTGGGTGGTGTTCCTAAGCTAGAGCCCAGGTGGGGCCCCGAGTTGAAGTGTGATGGGAAGCATCTGAGTTATGTTTTACCAGTATCATTCTGGCTTCCGTGGGGGGAAATGGATTGCAAGGAGGGGACAAGAGTAGAAGCAAGAAGGTTAGGAGGAGACTCTTGCAATCATCCAGGTGGGAGGTGATGGTTATTTTGATAAGGTCAGTAGTAGTGGGGCCAGAGAGCAGTGGACGGGTTCATGACATGTATTGGAGGGGTTCTGTATGCTACCGAATGCCAAGCGCAGTGTCCTTCAGAGAGGTGTCAAGCTCAATGGGCAGAACTCTGGGGAGACCCTGACGCAGGTGAAAACATGTACAGTGGTGGGGGGCACAGATGCAGCTGATCCGGACTAAGGAGTCTGTGTGCTCCCTGCTTTGGTTTCTAACCTTGAGCTTCTGGCCAATGAATGGAGGGCAGTGGCTTCCTGCCTCTGACTTCCTGGCTAAGGGCTGCTGGAATGCCCCCAAATAAGCCCTGTAGAACAAGCCGCTTCCTTTGCTTTCCCTGGGTATTTGTATAAAGCATTCTTTCCCACCAAGAATACAGGACATTCAGAGCGATGTTGACTTTATGGGCCATATTTAACTTAGTGTTTTTCCTTGATGTGTTGTCTGTTCTTGTAGAGGTTCCTGCCTCCAGTAAGCTCCCTGGTGAGGAGGCTTCATCCAATGATCCTACCCTGTAAGGTGGATCTGGAAGGCTTAGTGGGAGCCTGGGAAGAGCTGGGCTATCAAAGCCTCACCTCCACTGAAGACTGGTCAAAGGGCACCTCCCAGCCCTCCTCTTTCATTCACATGTGAATTTACACGTGCTGGCTCTTGCAGGCTTCCTGCAACTCCTTTTAATGTGCTAGGCTTTCCAGTCAATGCTCCACCTGTCAGGGGATAAACTGGTCTCAGAGAAGTTAGGTGTTTAGTCCATGTAAGGTAGTGCTTGCATGTAACCTCACGCCCCTAGGGGGTCTCGTGATCTTGTACTACACTCACGCCTGACGATGCTCAGAGATTAGAAATGAAATCATCTGGGATTCACTCCCGAGGCTTCTTCACACATTCCTCTTCAAAAGTTTGCAGTCTATAGATACCAGGTTTTCTTTTTTTAAGATTCTTTAATATCATCTCTTAAAAACAGTGTTTTGTTTTTTGCTCATTCGATTTCCTTGAAAATTTTTCTTTCATTCATTTAGTCAACAAACATTTATTGAGTTCTTACTGTATTCCAGGCATTGTGCTAGGTGCTGGGGATTGATTCAAAGGTAATTTAGAGGCATTTGTAAGGGGACAGGATAATTACAGCACAGTGAGATAAGTGCTATAATAGAGGGATATAGAAAGAGCTAGAAATAGCACTACGAATAACATCTACGAACAAATTGCCTTCTTTTTTTCTTTTGGATTATTCCCCGTTGTATATTGCCCAAAGTGGGATTACTGGGTCATTTAAAAGATGAAAACAATCTGGCACAAAAAGATGTAATGACTTGCCTGGGGAATACAGCTCAATTTTCAACAGGGGGAAAAATTGTTGACAACTCCAGATTTAGCTACTTCACCAGGGGGATTAGGCAGTTTTTCTGCTCCCCCTATGAACATGGTGGCTTTCAGGTTTCTGCACATGTCGGCCTGCGTGTAGAAACACATACCCTTATACTTGATCTCGCAAGTAAATTGTTAATTCCCACAAGGACCTAGCTATGTAAGTATGATTGTTTCCACTCTACAAATGAGGAAGCTGAGCCTTTGTTAAAAGGAAATGGCGTGCTCAGGATTGAAGAGTTAATTTGTGGAGAATCCAAGCATCAAGTGCAGGTCTTTTGATACGTGACTCCTACTTCGCTCTCTGTGCTCTGATCACCACCGAGGTGTACTTCTGCTCCAGCTAGGGCCTGGAATTCATTTAATGGGCTAGAGCGACTCTTTTCAAGAAGATCAGGATGTATGAACTAGGTATAGAAGTCCTAACTCCCAAAGTCATTGCCAGAGAACAGTGTCCCTCAGTACTGTGACCTGAAAGAACCTGAAGGCCTACTCTTCTTGATTTTGGCCCGGGTCCTGGAAGGTCAATATATAGCCTCAGCACTGGAGCCGGAATCCCAAGCGGAGCTTGTAACCACACCACAGTTCTGCTGGGGAATATTCATTATTTTCTCAGTATATTCAGCTGTATGTCCCTGACTGTAAGTTTATTTATTTATTTTATTTATAACATTTTTCTAGTATTTTTGGCATTAAATAAAAACTCCTTCCCCTGGAACCCAGGGCCCATCATATCTAGACGGTAATATGTGCCTGCCGTGAACTTCCTTGAAGTTCCTGCTCCTTCATCCCTAAGTCAACCCCATTCCCAGCCGTTCCTCACAATACCCTGCATTTTCTCACCTTTGTGCTTCAGCTCATGCTGCTCCTTTAGCCTGAGAGGACTCCCCCCTTTGCATCCTCCTGCTGCCCTTATGAACCTCCGCATAGATGACACTTTCTGAAAGAAGTATTCGCTGATCACCTGCTCCTCACCGTCCATGCGCCCCACCACTTACTCTCCTCTACACTGGAAGTGACCGCTCTGTTCTCTCTTCTACCAGCTCACTTCACAGTGGGCTCTGAGGAAATGAGGAATCTGTTGTGCTAATGAGCATAGGATCTGGATTCAAATTTTGGCTGTAGTACTTCCTAGCTGTGTGGTCTGTCAGGGTAGTTAACCCAATTGAGCCCAAGTTTCCTCCTCTGTCAAATGGGTATAAGTACTCACACCGAGTCACAGGGATGTGAACAGGATTTGTACTGTCACCTGCTCTTCTAAGGCACTTGCCATCTCCTACTATGTTGGTATCTTATCTCCTTCCAGACTGGAAGCTCCCTCAGGGCAGGGAGGAAGTCACATCTTGCCTGTGTCTTTGACAAAAGGGGCCTGCTACCAAGGCTCCTTTATGGAATCGGGAAGTGATTCCATACAACTTAAGTGGTAACATCAGGGCAGGCCCATTGTTAGTTGAAGGTTCCAGTCACACGGTGCCAGGCCTGGAGGGGAGCTCTGAGTTGTGGAGCTTTGAGCACACACAGTACATGCTGGACAGGCCTCTGGCTCCTGCTTCTTCAGTGACGGGAAAGAGGCTAGAGCCTAGGTGCAGTCTGTTCTTCTGATTCACCAAGTTGAGCATTGCTGGCATTTCCCTGAAGTAGAGCGGAAATCCTGCTTGGAACATGACACTGAGTTTCTTTCCTGGGTCTTCCATGGATGAAAACTCCAGGCTGGGGGAAAGGGTATCCATGGAGTTGTGGGTTTGGGATAACTCTGAGAGCTACCTACTCTTCTGACTTCTCTGTGGGTGGGACCTTTCAGAAGAAGTTCTCCTCTGGACAGTCCTACCAATTGCTATGCTTGAAACCTGACCATGGAACGGCGATTCAGGTCTTACAAGGATAGTGCTACCATTTCACTTTCTCTGGAGTCATTTCTCAAAGTGCCCACCCATGAGTCTCAGGATCCAAGTGTTTCAGCCTGGCGCACAGGTTCTCCACGTCCTGGCCGCATAACTCCTTTCCAGCCTCACGTCCTACTGCGTCCCCTCACGTGCTCTGCTGCTGGCCTCACTGCATTAGTCACTTTCCCCCAGAACACCCTGAACTTATCCTTCTCAATACCCTAGCACATTGTGTTCCCTGGGCCTCTTTCCTCCCCCTCGTACGTGGAAATCCTCTTGGGTGTTCAGGCTCAGTTTAGAAGTCATCTGCAGAGCTCTTCCAGGCCCTGGGAGCAACATGGCATGCATCTGTGCTTTGCACTCTTTTGTCTCTGTTTTGTGTATTCGAGCACGTCTCCAGTGAGGTTATGAGCTTTTTGAGAGCTCAAGGCACATCTAACTAAGTACCTACACCTGGTAGGTCCATACACTATGCTCTACTAAGGACAGGAGGTTCTAGCAAGTGTCTATTTTGTGCACCTCTGAATACGGGGTGCATGACATCCTGTTAGCTAACAGTTGCATCTGAAGGGTGTTCAGAAGCTCATACTAGGGTTTTCAATGATTTGTTTGATCCTGAGCTCAACCATTTGAATTTTTTCTTTGAATTGGCCTGATATCATCTCATTGCTAGCTTTTCTCAGGTTTGTTTCCCATATACCCAGCAGATGTCTGCTTAGAGCCAGGACTCTGAGCTTATTTTTCTTGAGAATATAACAGGAAGGTGGAATTCAAAAAGTATCTATTTGCTTTTAATGTGAACATATTTTTTTAAGTTTGAAAGTTCGGCCTTTATTTTATATCCCAAAGCCCCTTGCAATGTGAAATAGCAGAAGAATTTTTTAATAAGTAGATTTCTGCCTCTAGCAGAATAGCTGTCCACAGTATCATTGTAAGTGCAGACTAATAAAACCTGTGTCTTGGAGCTTGATTTAGAAGATCAGGGTTCAAGTCCTGGCTTTACCACTTCCTAGCCCTGAAACCTTACCTAACCTCCCTGACCCTCAGTTTCCTTAATGGATAATTGGGAAATCTTTCTCGTAGGGTTAATGGAAAGGTTAAATGAGGTTTTGGATATTAAATTGGGATTTTTTTACTGCTCTGTGGTTCATATACTGGGTTCGAAGGCCATTTTTAAATAGGAGTTCCAAAAATGTTTGCTTTTGAAGGAGAATGCTTGGATGTTTTAAGTTTTCATGCACATGTTTTATTTTGCTTTCTTGAATGATAAATAAGTGAATTTATCGTCAGGGTACATATAGCATCTCACAGACTGAGGGAATATTCATGGCTTGTAAGACCCAGATACAGTCCCTGTAATTAGCTCTGAGACATCGTAGGAACCTTGACAGTCAAGGCAGGAACCTTAACCAATGCAAGCTGCATGCTGCTTTGTGCTAGCATGCTGGGTGTGGAATCCTGGGGCATGATTGTGTGCTCCCCTGACGGGTAGGTGGTATTGGCCCCATCTTGCCGACAGGGAAGCTTGAGCTCAGAGAGGGTACATGACTTACACAAGTTGAGTATCAAGCCATGAACTTCACCCTGTACCTACGATGGACTCCAGGAATCCTTTTTATTTACAGAAGTGACAAGACCTGCCTTTACTTTGTTGATCCTTTACCCTCTGGTTCCAGGGGCAGGCCTTCTCTCCAGGGTAGATAAGGCAGTGCAGCTCAGCAGTCTTGAAGCCTCAGAACTTGATTACTGAATCTAGATGAGTGTCTGGACTTCTCTTGCCAAGAATCTGCTCATTTCAGACTTCTTTGACTCTACTCATTCATCAGCCTTTACTTCCGTTCTCTCCCTTTGTGGACATATTTGCCTTTGCCCATCTCTGCTTTTGAGGTCAGGAGTGTGTTTGAAGAAGACTTCGTATTTTCTTGAAAAAAATTATGGGTGGAAAATTCATTGAGTATTTCCAATCATTTGCTCCAACCATGTGGTGGTGGGATGCAGAGGCACAGGGTTGGGAGTTTATGGTCCTGCCACTGACTGATGAGAGGAGAGGACGTGGAGTCAGCCCTTCCTCTCCCTGTCAGGGTCTCAGTGTCTTCATCTGTGAAAAATGACAGTGCTAGGAGATGAGTCCTAAGATTTAAAAATTTTGCATGTTTTATGGTGTCAAAACCATCAATGTTCCTGAAGTGCATAATTATGCAGCTGTTTCTCTGATACTTTTCAGTCTTTACATTTAATCTGTTCAACAATGTATAATTTTTTAAAGGGAAGCTTTTATAGACGCTTCTGAAATATAAGAGTGGTAGGGGGGATAAATGGATGTTAAAAAATAGAAAACAACCAATTAAATAGTATATAGCATTTAATTCTCCTTGGAAACTTACCGGGAAATTGAGGAGCACTTTAACAACTGGTAATTTAAATTGCATTTGAACTATGCTAATGGTTTGTTTGCATGGGAACTTCAATCATTTCACAGCAGTTCTTTAGCAAAGCTGCTTGTTCTCTTTATGGAAAAGAAGAAAAAATATTAAAAGAGAAGCTGACTATGGAAAAGGGAGGCCACTCTCCTTCGTGTGGGAGGGAAGCTGACAAGTGTGGGAGATTGCCTTAGGGCCAAGGTGGAGAGCCTTGCCCTCCGGAGTTGGGAGGGAAGCCCCACATCCCTGGTGGCTGTTGGAGAAACTGTTCTGATTTGTATCTCTCTGCAAGGAGAAGCTCAGATTTCCTGGGCCTTGAGGGAGGGGGCTGCCTTTTGTTTTCTGTGTGATTGCACTGTCCACAGGCCCAATGCTGCTAATACCTTATTCCTCAGCAAATTTGAAATTGGAAATTTTGCCTTTCTCTCATTTCAGTGGAATGGCTTTGAGAATTCTTTTAAAATATTTTATTTCACTCATTTTTAGAGAGGGGGGTGGGGAAAGGAGGGAGAAAGAGAGGGAGAGAAATATCAACATGAGAGAGTAACCTCGATCTGTGGCTTTTCGCACAGACCCCCGACCTGGGACTGGCATGCAACCCAGGCTTTTGCCCTGACCAGGAATCAAACCGGTGACCTTTTGCTTTGCGGGGCTATGCCCAAACAATGGAGCCACGCTGGCCAGGGTAGCTTTGAGAATTCTCCTGTCCTTGAAAACCACTAGCTCTCAGGGAGCTCATTGCTTTCCTGTGTTCATCTTGATTATGCCCCGTTTTTCTAATGTGATTTCCTAGCAAGTGTTCAGAGACCTGGGTGTGGAACTTGGTGTTCTGCTCCAAAGCCAACTGTGTGACGAAAGAAAAGTCTCTCTGCCCAGTGAGTCCCCTTATTCTTTGTCAAAGTGGTGACAACTGGGTCCAGAGGAGCAAGCTGTGGACTGGTGCTCTGGGTTCCCTGCCACTCTTGGTGGGCTCCTGGAGTGGCCACCTCCCTACTCTGGCCCCTGCTTCTCCTCCTGTAAATTGGAAGAGTTAAGGTGGGTCATTTTTTAAGGTCCCTCCCAACTTTGATCTTACATGGATATTTGAAGACTGAATGAGAAAATATACGTGAAACAATTGTATGATTGATTTAATAATATTTAAAATGACAACAGTGAAAATAGGAGTAGTCATTTTTCTCTTATGTGGATTTCTCCTGAATATAAAAAAGGACACATTCAAAACAGCCAGCTGCTTTGGCATCTGTGTATGTTGGAATATGTATTGCATCATCTTCAGTAAAATAGTAATAGCTCTTAATTAAATGAAACCTGTAATGAGGACTTATTGGGAAGCGTCAGGATTATCTAGCTCTCTGCCCTCATTGGCTCTTACTTTTCAGGCCGGGGAATCAAGCAAGGTTCAGAGGGCCTGCTGGTTCCTGCAGGTAGAAATTTGTCTCCAAGCTCATATTCCTTGTTCCTTTTTATTTGTTTTAGTTCAGATTTCGCTGTTAATTTTATTCTTGTCTAAAATATATCTAACTGATCTACCTCTTCCATTTCCGATATGACCATGGAGCTGCCTCCCGGGAGCGCTGAGGATGAACACGGGTACTGGCATTCTCTTTCCCCACCCTTCTGAGACAAATTAGTGAAAAATGTGCCGGGAGCTGACTGGGGGCTTAGGAGGAATAGAGGTGAGCCGCAAGATTTGTGAGGTTGAAGCTTGGCATCATTCTCGGTATGGCCTAGTCAGCGAGTTCATAAAGCCGGGGAGTGCTGGAGCTGGAGAGACCCTAGAGGTTCATGAACTACCTCCTTCTCTCGTCTCCCACATACAGGTTGGGTCGCTGAGGCTCAGAAACAGAACTGAGGACGGAATCCACTTGCCTGATTCTCAGTTTAGGGCTGTTTTCATTGTTCTACCGGGCAGTCGTTGGAGGGAAGATACTGTTTACTCAATTGGTGAGTCCTGCACAGAAAAGAAAACATTTTCTTTTTTATAGTCAACATTCATGTTTTAATGAGTTTTAAAAATCAGTGGTTTTCAATGAAGGAAAACATGGCACTAATAACGAGCTCAGACTGAGAACTAGAGACGGACCAAAATGTTCTTTCTTTTTTTCTTAAGTTAATTTCATTGGCAATGGATGAAATATAATAATGCTAATAAAATGTGTGGCAAAGAAAAGGCAGGACTCAGCTCTTGGAAGTTGGCGTGAAGAGAGGTTGGAAGAAAATTTGGAGTAATGATGATTTCCGGTTGCCAATAATTGTGTTCCTTCCATCTCTCTCCTTGGGCAAGGAGGGAAGTGTTCTTGAAATTGAAGACCAAAATGAAAATGTCAATGAACAGTCTTATGGACATTTGTGAGGAGAGAAAGTAGTATTACTGAGCGGCTCTTGTTTACCCCTTTGTAAGACGCTTTGTCTCTGATTTCATTTTATTTGCACAACAATCCTCTGAGGTAGGAGAGGCTAACTTTCTTAGGCAAAGGGCTGAAACTGTGTCTTAAAGGGCCCACCAGAGCTTCATTGGGATCTGAATTTGAACCCTGTTGCACATTCAGAAAGGGGCATGGTGACCAGGTAGGCAAGCTTCATCTTGTGCTTCAGAATTCCTCTGTGTTTAGAGGGTAGAACGGAACATCATATTCTAGAAAAGAGGGGTGGTAAAAGGACTCAATGGCGTGGGCTGCCCTGGGCTGGGAGGAGGCTTGAGGGAAACAGCTGGAGGATTCTGGGAAAGGCTCCCATTTAGAATTCTGGATCCATGACCTCCATCCTGAGGCCCAATCTATCCGTGCCCCAAGCACTGGCTTTATACTGAATGAAATGTATGTCTTGGCCTGTTTATGATGCAGATTTCCAAAACAAAGCAGATGCTGTTGTGATTGATAAAACCTACCTTCATTTGAAAGTGTGGCTCAGATTATAGTTCCATTTTGTTGCCCTTTCTTTTCTTCATCAATGCATCTTAGAAAACATGGGCCTTTTCTGTGCACCTATGGATCTGCATAAGATAATCGGCTGGAGACCTCTGCTTTGACTTTTAAACAGTTCAGCCTGTTAAAATTTCAAATGTGGCCTTGAAAGCTTTGCCCCAGGCATACACTTTAAGCATCACATGTGCATCTTTGTTACCAGTTCTACCTCCTGATTTTTTTTCAGTGTTTGAAATTAAATTGGATGAATATAAAGGTTTACCTTTAGGTTAAAAAAAAAGCCTAGTGTGCAGTGACAGAGTGGAAGAGAGTGCCTCAGTAGGAGTGAGCTGGGATAGATGAGGACTTTCTGTTTTCTGTAAGCTAATTAGGGGCCAGCCGTGGATTTTGTCTACTAAAACATGTAGGCAGCCTCAGGCACATTAAATAGGGATGTTACCGACAACAAAGTGGGTGGGGGACCCACTGGAAACCAGGGGTCAGAGGTAATGTGGGTATCAGGCCCAGTTTGAGCACGGCTCGGCTGTGTCTCTCCTGGGCGCCTTGTTCTCCCTCTTCTGTGTGGTGGCTTCATTGTTGGGGTGTTTCACTTTGTGGTCATGAGACAGCTGTTTGCTGCCATGTGGACTGTAGGCCTCTTCCTTGCCCTTTGGGGAAAGAGAGTCCTGTTTGCCATATCCCCAGAGACTCAGGCAGCTGGGTACTTCTGTGCTGGTCACTGAGGTCACAAGGAAGACACTGTGTTAACTTGTGTGTGTGAGCTGGGGCTCTGCTGAATTTTGAAACCTCCCTACCCCGACTTCATGGCATTTACACAGTGGAGAAGTGGTGGTCCCTCAAAAGAATATCTAGGTACTGTTAGGACGGAGAGAGAACGAAAGTGATGTGGGTGACCATAAATCTTTTCACTGTCCTGCCAGAGCTTCCCTTAGTGTCAGGTTTTAGTCCTCACCTCATCCTCTGGAAGGGACTTGAGCCAACCAGACTCTCCACACAAGGATGCTGAGAGGACCGGAACTGATTTCCCATCAGGAGCTATTGCAGGAATGAGATCCTAGAGGAGATGGGAGGCAGGGCACGTGATTATGGCCTTTGAGATGATAAAACTCGGTCAGAAGAGGGACGGCATCTCATGTTCATGAATGTTTCCCCTGAGTCTAGTAGAATCTCTGGCACATGATAGGTGCACAGTGCATTTTCATGAAGAAAAAGAAAAAATCCATCGGTAGTGCATGCCCCTTTCCCTGAGGGTGATCATCGGGCACTGGCCAGTTCTCCGCTGCAGCGTTTTAGGAATTCTAGCACAGGTGAATGAAGAAATGACTGGACAGAAAGAGGCCTTTGGGACCAGTATGGCTTATGAAGTTTGTGAGTTCATTAAAAGGCGGTGAGTATGGCGGGATGGGTATCAGAAGGTATTACAGTTATTACAGTTATTACAGTAGGTGTGCATCCCTAAAAGAACCAGATCCCTCTGCCTTCATGTCCCCAGTCATTGCCCTGTCTGCCTCTCATGTTTGTTTGGAACCAATGGGTCCATAGATGACAACCTGTTTTGCAAACTGTGAAGTGTGGCCCATACATGGTAGGTTACTATAGTTGTTTCATTTTTTACTGTAAAGACTCAACCTGAATACAGAGAAAACTATGATGTCATGTGCAGTCCTCAGCACCCTGCCTGGTGCAGTGCTCAGTGTACGTCATTTCTCCTAACTCTGTACCCCCGCCACCCCCAGGATTGGGTGGGTGCTGATTTGTTCTCAGTCTGGGAAAGGATCTAGAAGGAATCTTGCTTAATGATGGTGATTGAAGTTGATGTGAAATAGAGTATTATCATCACTTTTCATATTTGTTTTTGCTCAAGACTAGTGATTTTCTACCTTTTTCATCTCATGGCACACATAAACTAACTACTAAAATTCTGCAGCACACCAAAAAATATATTTTTTGCTGATCTGACAAAAAAAAAATGCATGATTTTCATTCATTCACACGGGATGCTTGCTTTTGTATTGGCTGTTGCCATTTTTTTATTTGACAACCTAAGGGAAAAGAGGCCATTGCTCCTGACTAAATAGTCAGGTATTGCTTGTTTTATAAATTCTTGTAGCACATCCGTGTGCTGCCTCTACCTGTTGAAAATCTCTGCCCTGGACAGGAGGTGGAGAGAGGTAGATTGGAGAGGAGGTGTCAGTGCTTCAGAAATCCCCTAGAAGCTACAGTCTGGCCCCTTGGCTCTTGCTTTGTTTGATTAGCTAATCACACCTTTTGCTCCAGGCATGGCTGCCCCAGCGGGAGTCAGGAAGGAAATTATTTCCCTCTGTTGATACTAGTGTACAATTGTTGATGGTAGCCAAGGGCTTTCAGTTTTAATATTTCCTCTTTGGTTCTCAGAAGAATCAGTTATTAGTCTGTGCCGGAAGCAAAGCATGGGTCACTTCCACTTGACTTTCACAGGTGAATGTCTTGGCTCCCTATGATTACTTACTTGGTCAGGTGGTTTTTGGGCATGTGTGACCATCTGCTTAGTCAGCTTTTGCTGTCTCTATGTTACTGCTTCAAAAATTGCAAAAGGACTTGCTGGGTCTGAGCAGGGACCCATCAAGCCTCCTGAGGCTCTGGCATTCTTCTGCAACCTGGGGATGTCTCATATGAGGTGTTTGCTCTCCATGAGAGTAAAAAGAAGAACCCTCTCTTTTTCTCTTGCATTCTATCTCCTAATTCCACTTTATTCTATTTCCTGACCTGAGCACATGGAGATACCTTGATCTTGGGGAAGGCCCGGGAAGGTCAGAGGAATTCTCAGGTTTTCCCCCATTGGACTGCCGTGCAGTAGAAGAGGTCTGAGGCTCAATGGATGGGGAGCCCTGAGTCCTTTGTACATTGCTGCCAAGCATCTAACCCTGGTTCACAGTAATGAGCTTGATCTCTACCCTGATCTCAGTGTTTGTCTGGAAATCAGGGAACTTCCAGATCTTTAGGACCCACAGTAAACTAGGTATAGTCTCTGACCTTGAGAAGCTTACAGTCTACTTAGAGAGAAAGACATATACATGAAGATGAAATATACCTTAGAAAAATATTGTTTATGATGCACCTACATTAATCACCACGAATGTTTCAGGCCTCATGTGAGGTGCTTGGGAAATCAAGGTAAGTAATTTATAGCCTCATGTCTCATGAGGCTTAGATGAAAGGTTGGAGAGTGGAAAGAATTGGGAACATTGGGAAAGGTTTCCAGGAGGAGATTTGATCTCACAACTTCTCAGTGAGCCTTGCAGTTTTATGACATAAGCCTAGGGGGTTAGTAGGTTGGACCTTTGGCCAGAGTTTGACTCAGGAGGGTTGGACAGTTAGTTTCTAAGGGTGGATTTAGCTGATAGCAGAATACAGCTGGGCGGTAAGGAGTCTGTCATCTTGCATGTTCATTCTGATCAATGTACTGTAGTGGGAAGTGTCATGTTGACTTTGAACTGCACTGACATTTCCACGGACATCTCTGTGTGGCCAGAGCATGCCTGAGTGTATGTCACCAAACTAGAAGGTGTCTCTGCACTCTGGGGCACAGAGGTTCCTTTTCAGAGGGTCTGATAGTGAATCTTTCATAGTCTACTTCCCAGGCCTCATGAAAAGGGGTGGGGTTGGTAGGGACCATTAAAATGATCTCAAACTTAGATGCCATCTTCATTATCTGTTGCTGCATCACAAATTACCCCAAATTTAGCACCTTAAGACAAAAAACATTTATTATCTCTCAGTTTCTGTGAGTCAGGAATTGGGAGCAGCTTAGACGGGTGCCTGGCGGTCTCTTTTGAGGTTGTAGTCTGGGTGTCTGCTGGACCTGCAGTCTCCTTAGAAGGCTCCGTGAGGAAGGGGGTGGGGGACTCACACTAAACTCACTCACAGGACCGTGAGCAGGTTGAGTTGCTCACTGGTTGTTGGGCTTGGGGCCTCCCTTGCTGATTGTTGGCTGAAGGCTACCTTCAGTTTCTTGCCATGTGGGCCTCTCCATAGGGCAGCTTACAACATGGTCCTGGCTTCCCTCAGAGCGGGGGTGGGGGGGAGTGGGGGCGAGGGATGCAAGCCAAAGCCTTTTGCGACCTAACCCTGGGAGTGACACATTGTTCCCTCTGCCTCATTCTATTTGCTGGAAGTGAGTCTCTAAATCTCACCCACACTCAGAGAGAGGTATTGCACAAGAGCATGAATGCCAGGGTTGGGTTTATACGGGGCCAGCTTAGGAGCTGCCTAGGTTATGTGTCGTGTGCTCCGGTGTAGGAGTTTCATGGGGCCACAGAAGAAACTCAGAGCACTTCTGTGAATCAGTTTCACTTGAAGACTTTTGGGGGTTAAACTCTATTTCAAATCTCAACATACGCATTGATATATAATAGTATAGAGTACAAAATTGGCATGGTTTTTCAGAGGAAAAATACAAGTTTTCAATTCATGCCGTGTTGCCACACCTCTCCATTTTTACCCTCTTTAGCTTTGGGTGGCAATGACTGGCTGTTCTTGCTTGAGCTCTTTACCGTTCAGGTGAGACACCAAGACCCAGAGAGGGGACAGCCTCTTCCAGGGCCACGGAGCATTGGCAGTCATGGAAACGACCATCTAAGGCTCCTCCGACTCTGGCTCAGGGCCTCCCTCCTCACTCTCCACACAGTCTGTGTGCCATAATCAGCCCATGTGCCTTCTAGGCATGTTTCCTCTGCTTTCTGCAACCGCTCTTCTGTCCCAGACACTCACTGGAGAAAGTTAGGTCAAACTTTGCAGTTTTGAGCCTTCATGTTGTCCCTTTAGGTAAATTTCAGGGTCTACGTCTCCTGCTGGGTCTCGTGTGTCCTGAAAAGTTGCATAAATCAGTATTCCTTGGCCCAGACAGTGTGTCTCTGTAGTTATGAATAACATTTGTATTAAGAACAGTGAGCCAATACACAACATTACTGTGAGACTGACAGGATCAGACAGAAAACCTCAGCCAATACCTTCTGTCTGGCAGAAAGTTCTTTTCCAGAACATCCATCTCTTCCCCCGACCAAAACAGGCTTTTTATAAAACCAAGCTTGGCAGTACATTTTATAGAAGATGACAGGTTCCCTTAGAGTCCACCTTAACATTCCTAAAAAAAAAACAACAACAACAACACATCAATGGAAATGGAAATCTTAAAATAATGGTCAAGCTCACTAGTAGCCCTACTGCCAAAATAAGGCAAACCAGCTTTGGTTCTTGAGACTGTCACTGGCCAGAATGTTAGTGCTATTCCCCATTCATGGCCCCTTTCAACTCTCAGTGTTTTTTATACTTTTAGTGCTTTCAAGGTGTTTCTTATTAATTATTTGTGTTTATGAAAAGTCCCTAGCAGGAAGTCGTTGGGTGAAGGCAACGAGGTAAAGCAAAATTTGGAGTAGGGAGACTGTCATGCGTTAACTGCATAATTTTACTGAATGCCTGAAAAAAATGGGACAAATAGCAATTACCTGACAGTTTCTTTTATGCTCATAAAGTAGCATGATGTTTATAGTTTCTGAGTTCAGTACTCAGTGCACAGTCGGTGCCCATGAAACGTTAGTTTCCGATGTCCTTCGTGGTCTCCACCTGCTAAAGATCACCCTTAGTCTGTCCTCAGGTCATTATCTCAAAGCCCCTGCTTTGTACAGTCCCCTTGGCTTGGACCAGTCCTGCAGCATTTGCATAGGTCACCCTGATTTCCTGTTTTCCTGAATAACGAAGAGCCTTAACTTTTATAGTTTTACTTCTAACATGTGAATACAGACATCGTAATATGCTCCTGTTTTCTGGTACTTGGAAATATAGTAGTTCTGGGAACAAGATACTCAGATACGATGTTTCATGAGGAAGGCCTCTTGGGGATCTCTACTTGAAAAGTCAGTGTTGGCTCTAGTGGCAAAATCATCTGTCTGGTCTGCAGGACAAGCCCCACCCAGCTGCCATCAGTCTCCTCTTCTTCTGGAAATGGAAGCTTCTCTGGGACCTGCCCTGCACTGACCCTCCTTGGCTCTTCTTTAGGATGACATCACCTCACCCTCCTTCAGTGACAACTGGCTTGAGTTATATCAGTTATTTAAAATGATCTAATATTTTCCTCTTAAATCTAGGGTCCTGGCTCATTCTATGATTAAGCTAGTGATTTATTTATAATACGGTACAAGATGGCTGTAGCCACTCAATGATGTAATCTAAGAATGACATGAAAACAAAATAGGCTTTTACATAATGAAAGTGTTCCTGTAATACAGTTTATAGCCAGCCTTCTTTTTCTCCATTGAGAATGGAGATACATTCTTTATATTTCTTCCACTTTTCTTTTCTTTTCTCATTTATGGGTCTTAAGGCCTTTACATCAGTTTAAAAAATCAACATTTAAAACACAACAAAGACTTGGGGTGACTCTTATAATCTTGCCTTGCTATCATCTACGTTGTCCCTTCCCCTGCCTCCATCCCTGGCCTCTGTTATGGCTACTGCTCTGCTCAACATCGCACGGGGTCCTCTCAGCCACAGCAGTGCTCACCATGCCTTCGCTTATGCTGTTCCTTCTGCTGAAAATGCTCCCTGATCCTGAATTTTCTTCTGCTAAAGATAGGTACAGAGCACTCGTTCCCACACATAGCAAACTTCCTCGGGTCAGCCCAAATGGTCCTCTTCCTGCAAGCCTCTCTGAAGTTTTTGCCTCTACATAGAAACCTTTTATCTGTACTTCTTACATCTTAATACAGTAGCAGGCTCCCCTTCCTCACTCCAAGGAATAGTCATGGAGCTTCAGCATTAGAGGAAGGGCAGTGACTTGGGAGAACAGAAGCAAGAGCCTTCGTAGGTCCCATTTTGCTCTTCACCCTGACATGGGAGGATATGGCCCATCTTTGAGCTTCAGTGGCTGGGATTTCATTTCATCTGGCCATACAGTGTATTGACAGTGGCCTTGAGGGTCTGTGTGGAGAAGGATTCTGAAGCTGTCTCCTGACTGGGTGGGAAAGAGTCCATGATTGTTTAGCAATATCTGTAACAGCTGTGGGTGGGGAAGGGCGAGTGGAGGCATACAAGAGGTCTCTTGGCTATTTTGGGGTTAGATATTTAGAGATCTCTTTTTGTTTTACTTTCTGGGATGCTTTGGTTTGCCAACTTGAAATGTTTTACCCAAGGTCACACAGCAAGTAGTGGCTAGAACCTATTCTCAGGTACAGAGATGGTTAAAAACTACATATTCTAATCTCACGTTTATCTGTACAGGATGACTGTGGGAGTTGAGAAGCTGGGATAAACAGTACCAGAGGGGTCATTGTTTTTTGAATGAACAAAGCTCCCCAAATTCTGTATGTTTTTGAGGTGGAGTGGGGTCAGGAGATGCCTTTCACCTCTTTGTCCTTTTGCTTCCAAAGAGTTATAATGTTTGCACTGTTTTAATTTATGTCAAAGATGACATTTTAACGTCAAGGTCACAAAGTTATTTGACTTTGCTAGGGTTTTTATTGGGTTAGGGCTCATGGAGTTAACCCATGAATCCTTTGGATTCTCTGTGCCCCTCCCCCAACCCCAGACAAAATGCTTAGTTCTCAGCAGAATGCTAAATTGCTTGAGCAATTTAAATTGCTAGGTCAGCTGCAAAAAAAAAAAAAAAAAAAAAAAAGCCTGGACCAGCGGGGGAGGGACAGAGGAGAGAAAGAAAGAGGGCAGTTTGGGATGGCTGATAGCACTGGAACCCAGAGCCTCCAAGTGATAAAAAAAGAAACTGGAAGTGGTTAGAGTGGAGAAGAGAGAAAGTGGAGGGAGAAGGCAGGAGCTGGGCAGGACTCTGCCTTGGGAAAGGCACAGACTCTGTCTTTGCAAGTGTTTCAGGCAGAGGCTGATGCTGATGGGTTCTTTGTAGAGGGAATAAGAAGTTGGGCCACTTGTCCTTTAAGGTCATTCCTGTCTGGACAGTCTGGAGTTTTCGGAAGGCACATTTTGTGTGCATTTAAATAATTTCTTTTTTGAAATGAAGGCTTTGTGATGAAAGTGACTCTTCGTTTCTCCACGGTGTTGGCACACAGAAATGCTGACTTATCTTGGGCAATCTTTTGTCCCATTTAGCATTGTTGATGAAGGGAAGGAGGCTAGCTGGGGATGTCTTGGTAATTTTTTGTGCTGAATGCATTTTTGAGGATGATTTCCGTGCTTTTTAAAAACATACTTCCAGAGAACTCTGCTTTGTTGGCCTCCCTTAGTCCATCCCTCACCAGTCTACTGTCAACAGCTTGCTTTTTCGTACTCTCAGGGTGCTTTGTGTAGACACCGTAGAATATTCAGGTCACTGTGCTCTGCTGTAGAAGCAGATTCTTAGGCTTCCTCTCCCTCTAGATTGTAGAAGCTTCTTAAGAGCATGAATCCTGTCTTATTTCATAAGAGGACCCTTGGTGCCTACTGCAGTGATTTACAGATGATAATGATGACTCACTAACTTAACAACTGTTTATTGAGCATCTACTGTGTGCTAGATACTCTTGCAGGCGCTGGGAACAGAACCATGAACAAAATTAAATAAACCTATTTGATGGCAACAGTTCTACAAACTAAGGAGTAAATATATAATTTAGGCTATAATTTATTTTCAGAAGAACCATGAAGCAGATTAAGGGCACAGAGGGCAGGGAGGATTCAGATTTAAATTCATGGGTCTGAGAAGGTCTTACTGATAAGAGTGTACTTGAGGCAGTGAACCTGAGATGGGGGGGAGGGGGGTGTGTTTTAGGCTGAGAGCAAGCTACTGCAAAGGCCCTAAGGCAGAGGCATGCTGGGTACCTTCCTGACAAGTGAGGGGCCACTTTGGTTGGAGTACAGTGACCAAGGTGAAGAGGTTAGGAGAGGAGCTTACTCATGCTCATACAAATAGTTGGAGCAACAAATGTTTGCTAAGCACACACTGAAGATGCTCAGAAAAAACATTGCCTTTGTGATTTAAAGAACCCTCAGATATCTAACAAAAAGATGACATAAGGTATTTCTGGTTTTCAGCTTTAAGATACAGGGACAGTGGACAGGGAGCTGGGGCAGTAGCGGTGGGCAGCTCAGAACAGGTCCAGCTGTGGAGTGTACAGGTTCCCCTGTGTGTCGCCTCTCACGGTGGAGAGCTCTCTGACTCTCTGTCCCTGACATCTGCACACCTGCAGGGAGGCTGGGGCCCTATGTGCAGATGGGCAATTGCATGCCTAGTCACCCATTCAGGCACCACTTATTTGTTTTCCACATGCAAATATGGGTTTTTTGCAGATGGATTTAATATATTTGTTGCTTCCCCATTTTATTTAAAACAAAACACACAGCCACGACCAAGCATGTCAGTTGAGGGCAACAAATAGAAACATGAGTATTTGCTATTCCCGCTGATGACACGGCTGAAAGGGATCCTAGGCAAATCAGTCTTTTCTGTTGTCAATTTTATTTTTACTTTATGTTAGCCCTCCTTAACATCTTAACGGTTTTAAAGAAGGATGCAGTATTATTTAATATTTTCCTAAGTCATTTTCTCAATATTTCAGGCTCCATATTTTTACTGTGTGGTTTCCCCTTTAACCTTTTTAGTTTCTGAACTTCTGGCCCATTGTAAAAACAAAAGGGGGTGGGTGGCATCATGGAATCTCCAAAGGCCTTTGGCAGGTGGTGCCTGCAACTTCTTTAGCCTGGAAATAAACAAATAAACAAACACAAATTAGAACCATTTGCTCCTATTAATGTGCTATTATTATTTACTGTGCAAGATCATGCAAAAAGTCACTTCCATTTATCTGGGACTCTGTAGGTAAACTCCAGTATGAGACAGAGGGCTTTGGGGACTGCTTGTTTTTTGATTTCTAATGAAATTTTAGAGCTCTGGAGTAGGGTGTCAGAATTGATAGATACTTTGGCATTTATTCTGTGCCAAACACTCTATGTTATAGTTAGGGAAATTGAGGCCCAGAGACATAAAATGACTTGTTCAGGGTCTCAGAGCATACGAGGTAGTCATTGGACTTGAGCAATGGGGACCCTGGCAGATGATGACTTCCTGGGCCTGGGGTGATGCAGAGGCTGCTGGAATGCACAGAGGATCTCATTTCAAGGTGAGGTCTGCATGTAAGTGGTGTCTGTGTATCTCATTTTTATCTCATAATCTGATTTAAAAATCTTTTTGTGTCAAATCTCAAGTAGAGAAGCAGTGATAGGGATGTGGGTATGGATTGCTTGCAGTTTGCCTTCCAAGGTGGTGGACTGGAAAGGGCAAGTGTACATGTGTGTGTGTGTGTGTGTGTGAGAGAGAGAGAGACAGAGAGAGAGAGAGAGAGAGAGAGAGAGAGAGAGAGAGAGGAATGGAGATGAACAAAGTAAGAGGGAGATGGGCCGACCACTTGGCAGTAGGAACTTCATAATTAGAGAATTTCTGAGCCAGTAGGAAGTATAAAACTTATTGAATTGACTGCTTTATTTTGTAGAAAAAGAAAGTGATGTCTAGAGTGATTGAGAGCCTAGCTCCAAATCATTCAACTTTGAGTAGTTAGAATTTTAGGCCAGCAACATCCTTGGAAAGAAACATGTATTTGGAAAATACCAGTCATCACTGTCAGGTTGTATGCACTGGTTAGCTGGCAGGGCTGCTCTGGGGAGCGGAAGCGTTTGCCTTCTTTGGAGTTCCTTCCTTAGACCTGGGTTTGGCAGAAGGAGCATGGCAGGGGCTTTTCTGTCCTTGCAGACCTGACAGGCACATCATCAGACATCAGATGAACACTTTGCGACCCCAATGGCTAGCTTACAAACGATCCTCTGAATAGTTAGGTTTGGAGATCAAAGCCAGTTAAGTAACATGTTGTGTATCTTTTATATATTCTTAAACGTAAGACCCTTTCACTTTTAAGTGTAAAATGTTCAGACGCTGGATGATGGGTCAAAGGTGATATTTTGGGGGTAGCCTGAGAACAGGAAGATCCGTATGTACGAAAAGGGCAAACTTTCACCAGGATCATATTGGAAGAGGGTTACAGTTCTGGCTCATGGCTGTACGAATAACAAATGACCTTGGGACAGCCCAGCCTTGATGTCCGAGGCCTCTGGGAGCAGGGAGTGGAGAGGGAGGAAAGGAGTATCCATATAGCGTGAATTTGACTGGCTGTGCCTGCTCCCTGCGCAGGGGCCTCTCTGTAGATGGGTGCCTTGGAGTGCACGCTGTCCGTTCCTCTTGCTGATGCTGCGTGGCGGGGTATAAGGGCTGCCCACAGTGTGCCTGACAATCCCAGACACCAATGGCGGCCTCTGTGTTCCTGTCAGACACAGCCTGTTATGTGTCTCCAAACTGTTCCCCGTGTTTTCTTCTTCTTTTCTGCCGTTTCACCCCCCTCCCCCCTGAAAAAACAAATTCATCAGAATGGTCCGGAGGTTGATTTATGTTGATTTTTTTTTTTGTATTTCGTAACTAATTTGTTTCCTGTTTATATAAGTAATTAATTTACTTAAAAAGTACTATCCTTCTCCCGTTGGACCTCTAGCTTTCTAGTCTACACAATCTATTTTTGAAGAATCTTTAGGGACTTATTGAATTTGTTGGAACTGCTACTGTTCCAGAAGCAATTCAGATGACAGAATCCCACATTTAACTTGCTTGTCTAGCAACAATTTATTTTTCCTTCAGCTTCAAGGAGTAGCAGTGGGGGACAGGGTATTCTGAAAAGAAGAAAAATGTGCCAAATGACTTGCTGATTTCCAGCGAGGCACATGGAAAAAAGGTTTTTATTTCAGTGACCTCTCTGCTCATTGGAAAACTCTGGGCTGGTGGATTTCATGGCCCTGAGACTGAGCGCTCTCGAGTTACTGGAGTGGTGGAGGTAAATTGCAGGATAAAGGATGCTCTCTTGTCGGGCTCAGGGATGTTACAGACACATGCTGTCCTTTGGCATTAAGACACATCATTTCTTCCCAGTGGGTAGTACTGTTCCGGAACAGTATTCTCAAATACATGGAGCACGTGTGGAGTGCAGAGCTTCCAGACAGTTAGACTTAGCCTGGGTTAGGTTTTAGCGTGGCCGGTGGCTGACCTCAGGGATTCCTCCTAGATTTGTTCAGCACGAGTCTTACTTAGAGACACTCCCTACCCCACTTTTGGGGTGTCTCTATTCTTCTCGCATTTGGGTCTATATGGTATTCTGAAAAATAGTGCAAGAAATAAGAGGGCAGGAGAGCTGAGCTTCAACCCCAGCTCTGCCACAACCACCTGTGGAACCATTCACAAACATTTTAATTTATTTAACAAATATTTAAATGAGCCCTTTTTATACACCAGGTCCCGGAGACACAAAAATGTATAAGACACGGTTCTTACCTTTGCCATTTACAGGGAGGGTAGAGAGCTGACTTCACAAGGAGAACACCAGTGGCTTCTCCTTTGTGGTTCTCCCTTTGACATAGGTACGTGAGACGGGGCTAGAGGACCCCAGGTCCCTCTGTCATGATGCACTCATTTGTACAAAATTTGTTAAACATCCAACAATCACGTATCTGACTGAAAATTGGCAAATATTTCCCTTTTCTCCCAGTTTATAGGGGGTGATGTTGAAGATGAATGAGGCAATATCTACAAAATGCTTTAATAAGCAACTTGGAGAAAGACGTGATATAAGTTTGAGGCATTATTATTAACAGAAAAATGAAAACAAGGGCCGATGTTTTCAGAGAGAGAACAGATGGCTGCTTTGTTTAGAATTTGAGTATAAAGGAGAAAGAAAAAGAGATACTTGCCATATTGTTTAGGCCCTGCATTTGAGTGACTTTAAAATGCCTAAACAATCTGGTCAGGAAAGTCCTGTGGATTCAAAATAGCTCCTCCACTGATCAAACTATAATTAATATAACAAGAAAATGACACTAAGAAAAATCCTAATAAGAAATGCCTCAATGACAACTGGCACAACCTCACAAGAACTTCCATTTCTGCATCAACTTTAGAAACTTCCTTTTTCTTGTCGTCAGGAGGTATATCACACAGAGGGGTGAACCAGTGGGACTGATTGAAAACTGTTTCTTTCTAAAGTCATCCCTGTGTCCCAGGTGACTCCAGTTTTCTGTGACGAATAAAGGGAATCTGAAGGATTCATGAGAAATTGGCACCCTCACCCAGCTTTGCTGTTGGGGGCAGACAGAAAAGGGTGTGAGCGGGGCGGACATGGAAGGACCCGGGGTTGATGTTGCAGAAGGCAGGACAAGGGAAGGACCTTTGACAAGCTTTTGAGAAAAGAGTTGTGAAATAGTTTCTCTCTCTCTTTCTTTATTTCCTTTACTTCTTAGTTATTTCTTGTGATCTGTCTGTGCACTACACAGTTAATTACTGTGTCCTTTGGGCATGATCCTTCCCCTCTGGTGCCTGTCGCTCTTGAGTCGCCAAACATGTGGGCTGTGAGAGTGAGTCATACGCCACCAAGCTGACTCTCCACTCAGGTGCTAACTTGTGGTGTGACTGGGCAGGGTGACCTCAGTCTCTGTGGGCCTGTTTTTTTTTTTTCAATGTGGAAAAAGGAACTCAACCAGAATGTTCATTCTGGCACTGATATGGCTTCAGGTCCACATCTTATATACGGCTGTAGGAAGGCTGGTTGTGGCTTTTCATTGGGAGTGTTTAAAAACAAACGTGCGTCCTCAAGACAGGAGTAACAGTAAGTCCTCTTAACTGTTCTCTCCCCCGGATGTTGAAACTGTCCCTCAGCCCGCTGGCGGCCCAGGATGGCAGTGTGGCATAGCGGGGGGTGGCTCCTTCACAGCTCCACCGGCAGCAGGCTGAGACTGGGGAGACGCACCTCTAGGGTCTGGAGTCCTGAGTGCTTGTCCCACTTTCTGTTCTTCACCATGCGGAGCCTTCTCAAAGTTTTCTCCAGATCTGATTCACTGGTTGGTCTGTGAGTCATCAAAGCAATGAGAAGACATTCTACTCTGTCCTCAAGGTCAAGTCTTTGCCCAGAAGACTCCTAGGGGACCTCTCACAGTGTACTACACACGTATAGTCAACCAAGAGGGTCCGTATGTGACAGACAGGGAGGCATTTGGTTAGACGCCTAATTCCTTCTACCGTATATTTAAGTTAGAAGTATAATGATTAGTTGCAGAGGTGACCCTTTCCATGTCATTCCTGGCAACCCACCCCCTCCTCTCGAAGCTGCAGGTGCACATCCCTCTCCTTTGGCCTAACCACACTACACAACACCCGCTGGTTATTATGCTTGTCTCATGCACTGGACTGTGGATTCAGCTGTGTCTGCCCATTTCTAAAGCCTCAGCATGTTCATCGGTAGCTGATATATAGTAAATGTTCAAGAAATGTCAGTTGAATGAACGTGTGGTGGATGGATGGTTCTGTATTTCCTCACCAGGTCATGAGTTCCTTGAAGGCACAGACCATGTCTAAAGAGTGTCTTTCTTTCACCAAGTGCCCAGCCCAAGGCTTTGAATGCAGTGTGGAATCAACTGTTGTTTGTTGAGTTGCTTTGCAGAGAAGTGGAGATGGATCTGGAGCAGAGACGGCACATTTAAATGTAAATCGTTCAGCTTGGTCGCATTGGGAGTCTTCCGAAACGCAGCTGACAGAGGTCATAGAGCACTTGCAGGTCTGTGATTAAGCTCCTTGGGGGTGTATGGGTAATTGCTCCTCCTGAATGCCTCCTTGTCTGGCACAGACAGACCCCTTTGGTTTGGTTGGCTGTGCTAGTGATTGTCTGTCTTTCATCCTTGGTCTGTTGCAAGTGTCATTTTTGCCCTATCCTTTGAGCTCCTCATTCAAGGTTTGAATTAGAGTAAACTATTTGCATAGTGCTGCCTCATTTGATTTTAAACAGTTTGTGGGCAGGGCTAGTGTTTCCTCATAATTATTGTGCTCTGGACCGCGCCGCACAGCGGGAGATGAGCAGCGGGTGCGGCACCGAAACTCCCTCCCACTCTCCATTGCTCTCATCACCGCCTGAACTCCGTCCCCTTCCACCTCAGTCCGTGGAAAAATTGTCTTTCATGAAACCTGGTGCCAAAAAGGTTGGGACCACTCCTCCACATGGATTCTGGCAGAGCCATCTACAGAGAAAATGGTCCGTAAATGTCTGTGGACTTGAATTGCATTCCACTGCCTTATGTCCCTTGCTGCTTTTCACCTCTTCTTAGGGGACAGCTTGTGTAGCAATGCTGCCCATACAGTGAAGACTGCAAAGGAAACTTAATAATCAAATAAAAAAGGCGTATTTCCTTCTCTGAAGTCTACATTTTGTGTGTGTGTGTGTGTATTAAAATAACTTTTTTGGGGGTGTGCCTGCTTTTTAAACAATCATATAATGGTAAATATGTCTTGCTACCCTTACTATTTTTCATTGTTCATGAAAGCTTCTTAATATGAGGACTGTCTCGAAAAAGTTCAACCATTGTTAATATAGCGAGAATGGTTTGCACAACATCGATGTAATGTCGCAGCCAAGGAGAGAGGACTGGAATGTGCATGGGTGAACAATGACGACTTCACAGTCAGTGGGGGCGGTAGATGAAGTTGAGTGAGCATGTCACCTGTGTGGCCACCACATTCAAAATGACTGAGCAAATAGAGGAACAAATCTGCATCAAATTTTGCATTAAGCTTGAACATTCCTCTGTGGAAACTATTTGGATGATTCAGAAGGCTGCAGCTATGGGCAACTGGTGATTGGCAGCTTCCTTGCAAAAGCATGCCCGCTCATGCATCACATCTTATGCAGAGTATTTTGGTGAAACATCAAATCACCCAGGGACTCAGACCCCTATAGCCCAGATTTGGTGTGTTGCGACTTCAGGCTTTTCCCAAAACTAAAATGACCTTTGAAAGGGAAGAGATTTCAGACTCTTAATGAAATTCAGGGAAATACAACGGGCCATCTGATGGCGATTGTGAGAACAGTGTGAGGTCCCAAGGTTCCTACTTTGGAGGGGACTGAGACATCATTGTCCTGTGTACAATGTTTCTTGTATCTTGTGCCTTCTTCGGTAAAAGTCTCTATTTTCCTAGTACATGGATGGATACTTTCTGGACAGACCTTGTATGTTAGGAAAACAAAAAAATTATTGTTTATTGATTGTGATTGTTGAAATGTTTTCAAAGTTTCCCATTTTAGTTTTTGTCTGATACCAAAATAGTGTGGCACGACAGGAGGAATTTTTTAGAATGGCCCTTGGATGAGCTACATGCTTCGTAATCGTTTTGTCATCTTGAGCAAGTTTCTTTGTCGCCTGTTATTTCCTTATCTTCAAAATGAGATTACAGGACAAGGTGATCTCCACAACTCTTTCTTTTAATTATTAACATTAAATCCATGGTACCTGAGGGCTTCGGGAACAGGCATATATTTCCGAACATCTACTTCATTTTTCTGCCCTTTGAGGGGGAATGATGACCCATAAATCTCTATAATCATAAGCCTCAGTAACTTTCAGACCCCTCTAGGAAGCAGACACCCTGCAATTCATTGCACTAATTTGTTTGTGATTAATATCCTCTGCCCCTACTCATTTCCAAAGCTCAGGCTTTAAAATTTTATTATAGGGAATTCTTTCCCTCTTGCACTAAATATCTTGCTCAGAGATCTTAACCCATTAAATGTCTTAATAGTTTACTGACGTCTAAGGCTTTTCTTTCATTTTTTACAGTCTCAGATGTGAGTTATGGCGTCTCAGTCTCCTTTGCTAGGGACTAGTGGACTGAGCCCTGGAGTGGGGACTCAGGCTGTCTCAAGTCACCCAGATGAGCTAGAAAGGGAACCATATTCAGCCTGTATTTGAAGACCCAACAGGAAAACTTCTGACCATCAGAAATCGGAGAGCATGTCAGTGTGGAGTGTCAAGACCTGAGTGTGAGTCAGCTCAAGTCGTTTGAGCAGAAAGAGCCTTACTTGGCCTGTCTGTGAAATGGGGTAATGACTTTTTTCTTCATGAAGGCTGCCCAGATGACTTCTGGAGGGTTCTTCCTACCCTGGGATCTCTAAGTTTTTGAACAATTAAAACCTACAACCAAGGTACTAATGGCCAGGTACTTTGGTGGGGAATAAAGTTTGAGGCTATTTTTAGAGCCTTAAACTATTTATAGACTAGTTGGTGAGAAATATCTTTGTAAAGCAAGGGAACAGTTTTATATATTATATAAGGAAGGTGATAAAAACTGATGTTCACATATGTAGAGTACCTTAAAAATTCTTTATAGGCTAGTAAAATTGGTTTGTCATTTTTTTGTTGGTGGTGTGAAAATTGAACCAGGGAGAGAAATAAAATGATGTTATCAGCATCAGCCTAAGGACACCGTGAACAGCAGATGGCCGAGGCTTTTTCTAGAAATCAGGAAACTGCGAGGAGTTTAGCATCTTCTTGTCTAGTGGTTTGCCATCTTGGCCACTTACTAAAATTCCCAGAGGGACTTTGAAGATGTGCACTGTCCCGAAGCTGCTCACCTGAATCACTGTACCTTCAGGTGGGGCCAGGGTTTGAGTTTTATTTTGAAGCTCCTGCAAGAACCACTAATCTAGTCTGGCTCTTAGATCTGTGTCTTTGATGGAATCTTGGTTAGCATTTTCCTCCACGGGCTGCACTTCTGGACGGTTATGTCCTTGACACGAGAGTGAGAACTGCTGGGCAACTAGCTGAGAATTCCACTCAAGAGTCGTGAATGCGCTGGAAACTCCACTGAAAGGGTCCTGAGTTCGGTGGGGCCCTGCAATAAATGTTGTGTGAAGGAAGAGAGGGAGCTAACGTTTTCACGTTGGGACGTGCCTTCTTTTTATGCTTCTAGGAATGTTTAAAAATGACAGCGAGGAGTATATCTCACCGCTTTAATTGCTCAAGGCCTTTTAAACGTACGTGCAATAAAATACCATTTAAGCTAACTGACCTTTATATTTTAATGCTTTTTGGAAGGGAACCATACCTAGTTTTCAGCTGCTGTACAATTTTTTTTTTTTTTTTTTCGGTCAGCAGAGCCTGTTTTGGACTCAGAGGACTGAGAGTTTTGCTGCCTCCCCAGATATTTTGCCTGTTTCAGTTTAAACATCAAGTTCTATTGGGTTGATGATTCTTGACCTCATAATGTCTAACCTTGGTATCTTTTTTCTCCCCTCTCCAAACTTATCCAGAAGGGAAACTTCAGGGCCTGATTGAGTCACTGATTCACTAATTTTTCCCTCTGCTAGAAGGTCAGGTGTGTAGTGGAAGGCAGCACAGAAGACCTGTCCACGTTCTGACAAAACGAACGCTGTCTGTCTCCCGCCCCTCTATTTGGTGGAACTTAACCTTGAAGGACCCTGAAGATAGAGTTTTAAAAATTGATGCCAGCTATAACCTTGTTAGATGTAGTTCATCATCCAGCTTTAAACTTGCTCCTTTTAGAAGGGAAGTGGTACTCAGATTGCACAGGGAGTGAGTTGGAATTTCAGAGGCTTGAATTGACCAAGAGACCTTGTAACTGCAGCCCTGGGGACAGGTCCACTGTGGTCTTGGTTGTCTTAGGTGTTGTGCATAGAATATGTCTCCATGTTAATAAATTAAAATATGCAAAATTCTTTGTGTGGCTATGAAATGTATGTACCCATAATGTTATAGGGAATGAAGTAGCTTGGTCTTAACTTATCATTTTAAAATACTATTAGGGTATAGAACTAACTCTTAGTGACTATGTTTTTTCTTCCTTTTTCTCATTTGTTCCTTTAATTTTTTTACTGTAAATAATTTCAAGCATAAAAATGTTGCAAAAATAAGAATAGTCCAAATAACATCCATATACTTTTATCCAGATTTACCTCTTGCTAACATTTTATCCCATTTGTATTCTCCCTCTCCTTCTCTCCTTATATTTTACATATATATAAATTTATTATATATGTGTAATCTTAAATAAACACATGAAAACTATATGTAATTTTTTCTAAAGTTTTTGAGAGTGACTTACATTCAAGTTTTCAG